>OY856409.1:1265823414-1265910914 GCA_963693085.1 Alisma plantago-aquatica
CTTTTAATCAAGTTCGATGATAATTGTCTTTCCTTGTACGTGTAAATAGATCAGATGAATAGCAGCGTGCCCCCAATATAACTAGGAGCAGCAAATCCTTCTTAAAAAAACAAGTTGCAAATTTTAACTCAAACGCAACATCTATCGTACGACATTCAATATTACCGGCCCAACTTCTCCCTTGGATTGGGCTTTATATTTAGAAAACTAACCCATGCAAGTTCTTCGTCTTGTAGCAAGAAAACGGCGCCACCGCGTAGACACTAATGCCTTGTTTGTTTATCTTTTAAAATTGTTTTTTTTTTCTGAGACAGTCATGTCTTTTTATTCATTGTACTTTACAATTCAGTATGTTATTATTTCTTATTTATTTTGTAGTGTTCCTGCTGGATATTTTAAATCCGCAATATACATCTCACTGACAAATCAGATCTTACTAGTGGAACCAATTGACAAGTATAAGACTGCTTTAGTTGGTAGATATATAAAATATAATGGTTTGATTTTAACAATAGGTGAGTAAAAGGTACAGTATCGATACTATACAGAGTTAATTTGGTTTAATATTTTTAATTTATTTTGTATTTCCTGTGTCATAAAATGTATACAGTAATAGCATATCAACGACACGTTGCGCAACGGTTGGCTTTTGCTTCATCCACTCATCTAATCTCATCGCAGTGATATCGTTGTCAACGTATATATATTAAATCTTTGTCAGGTATCGTTGACACCATGATCTTTTACATCACATGTGTGTACCAGAAGGAGCTGATCTGTAACGCCTGGGCCCACTGCCCAAAGCTCTAGCAGAGTTTCAGGAATGACGACTGGCCCCACAGACCACCACTAGCCTTAACTGAGCATTTTGTCCACACTGACGCGCAAGTCAGGATCAACTTCCCGACTGGTCACTCATCCTAGTACTACTCCAAGCTGAGCACGCTTAACTATGGAGTTCTTTAGAGATGGGCTCCCAGAAAAGGATGTGCACCTTGGTGATATGGGTAGTCCAATCATTCCTTTTAAGATCGTGTTATCCGAGGCTTGAAATCCTAGGACGTTACAGGGAAATGGTGCTAGAGGAAGAATGTTTCATGTTGTATGGTAAGTTTCAAGATGCAAAAGAATCCCAAAAAGCTGTATTCATTGTCTAGAAAAAGCATGATGTGGTGTAACATGTTCCGAGATGCTATGCATACTTACACGTGGGGCAGAGCATCAGAAATAAATAGTGATGTCTCAGTGATTAACTATAGTTGAATGGAAGTCGATCATTTTACTAAGCATTTTTAGGTTGATCCGCAAAGGATAGCAAGATGATATGATTTCATTTGGATAATAATTGTTCCGATGACAAAGTCTGCAGAACATAGAACATAGTACACATATATCCACACCCTTCCCTATGAGGATAGGCGACAAGAGAGACGTGTACTTGTAACTAAATGAGAGAGAATAATAGGAGTGAGAGAATGGAAAGGAAGAAAGAGTAGGGGTGAGATATGATGGGGAGCACGTTGTACTCGGAGTGAGAAGAAGAGTGGAAGGGGGAAGAGATAAAGTAGTCGAAAGTGGAGAGATTATAGAAAATAGATCGAGATGCATAAATAGAATATTTATCTATGCATTATTCCTATATAACTTGTGTACAAAAACCACTGACAACTATGTGTCATATTAATGTGTTAGACACACACACACACACACACACACACACACACACACACACACACATATATATATATATATATATATATATATATATATATATATATATATATATATATATATATATATATATATATATATATATATATATATATATATATTTGTGTGTGTGTATGTGTGTCTGTCTATATATTATAGTAGGTTTTGAAATAACATATAAGTATAATTTTTGCATGATAGTACAAAAATTAGTACAAACATGAATTATATTTCAATCATTTTGTCCTATGATGTGAAGAATATATTTGAAGAAGTTATTTGACAACCTACACAATATTATATATATATATATATTTATTTATTTATTTATATATGTATATATACATATATATATACATACATATGTATATATATATGGCGCTCATTCGTTGCCCGCGCGGGTAGCCTGGATTTTCGTTACCTGGCAGCCAAAAAAGTAACTCTCCTGGCCAAAAAAGTTACTCTGCTGTCAAAAAAGTAACTATGGTGCACAGAAAGTAACTACACGAATAAAAGAGTAACTTTGTACAAAATATACAGCAGATATATATAAGGACGGGTTTTTTTTATTTTGGAGGGGCAAATGATATTATTTTTGGTTAAAAAATTTTGGAGAGCTAGACAAAATATTCTTCTACAATTGCAAAAAAAAATTGAAAAAAAGTGGTCGGAAGGGTGGGCGGGTAGGTACCCGCGCGGGCAATAAAGATGGGCCCATATATATATATATATATATATATATATATATATATATATATATATATATATATGTGTGTGTGTGTGTGTGTGTGTGTGTGTCTATATATATATATATATATATGTACATATATATATATACATATATATATATATATATATCTTACATAATTCAGATATATATATATATACACACATATATACATATATATACATATATATATATATACATATATATAAAAATAAATATATATATATATATATATAGAGAGAGAGAGAGTGTGAGTCAGGCTAGAATACACACATACACTCGAGTGTATTCGGAGTAGAATACACTCAAGTAGTTTTTCATGATGCAATATTTTTTTCAAAAATCCAATCCCTTGATCTTCTTAAACATGTTGTGAATAACTCATACGCAAAATTTGAGCTCATTTGGACATTTTTTGTTGTCCTTGGATGAGTGACTTACACTCATACAAATGGGCTCAAAATTTGTATGTATCCTAGTTATAGTATGAAGGTGAAGATCAATGGTTTACATTTTGCAAAAAATAGTCTTGATATGCAAACACACTTGAGTGTATTTGTGCGATCTGTACACTCGAGTGTATTCTAGCCTGATATATACATATGTACATATATATATATATAGAGAGAGAGAGAGAGTTAGGCTAGAATACACATAAGTGTATTCTGCCCCCAATACAACAGAGTTTCTAGCCGTAGGATCTGCATCTGATCCTGGCTCCTGCCTGCACTCACGGGATGAGTAAACGTCCGTTTCCTCAGCCAGACCCCACCACTGTCAGTCTCTCTACTCGCTCGCTCTCTCTCCCCCCCTCTCTCCCCGTTAGCGTGCAGAGCCCAGAGCCCTTCCTCCCTCCGCCCGGCCCCCTTCCTCCGTCGGCCCCCTTCCTGCTCGGAGGACAGCAACGGCGACCTGCTCGGAGGACAGCAGTGCCGACACCCCTCCACTCCAGTGGTCGCTCGCTCTCCTCAATTTTCAATAAACGGTGATTCTGGGAGGGCAGCGGACAGCCACCATCTCCCTGATCTGCTCGTCTCTCTCCCCTTTCTTCTCTCTCTCACAGGCAGCGACAGCGAGATTTAAAGAGGGAAGTGACAGCAGTCTCCTGTAGCCACTCTCCCATATTACCGACAACAGGACCCGCGATTCCCCTCTTCGCCGGTGAGTCTTCACCGGTGAGTCTACAACAAGCTCCACGAGAACAGCGAGATTTCGAGAGGGCAGCGCTGACACCCCTCCAGTGGCGACACCTGGTGATTTCACCTCTTCAGCGGTGAGTCTACTGCAAGCTCCACGACAACTACACCTGATTTCCCCTCTTCAACTGCGACAAATACACCTGGTAATTCCCATCTCACTGCTCCCAATTTTCTAAGGTGAACTAGGAAGCGAGGAGGAAATATTGCTGCTAGCTAACAAAAATGAAAACATTAGGTGTATTGACTATGCAATTCCTGGGCCTCTTGTTTTTCTTTTTTCTGATCACGAATGTGTACTGATTGCATATCATTTGTGCTCTTTGTATGTCTATTCAGTCATCCCAAGGCATGGCTAAAAACGAAAACAGTTGCCCAATTTCGAAATGTTCAAATAATTTTAGTCAGAGATCTTTGATGCGAAGAGGGACCAAGTATTGCAAATGTGGCGATTTAGTTGAGGCTAAAATAGCTAAGACTCCGAAGAACTATGTTCGAGTATTCTTTGGTTGTCCCAACTACAACAAAAAGGTGGATTTTGTTCTTCTTATAGGGGAATTCTGAATGCACTGAATTTAATATGTTTCTTATTGTTTGTAGGGACTTATGTTTCTTATTGTTTGTAGGGACTTCCATACTGTAATTTTTTTCAATGGGGCAACTCAAGTCCAACAACTACCGAAGACTCCAAGAATTTACAACTTGAGCAAGAAGTAAAGATGGCCAGGACAACAACTACTGAAGACTCCAAGAATTTACAACTTGAGCAAGAAGTAAAGATGGCCAGGACAAAATATAGATATTGTTTGGCTGGATTAGTGGCTTCCTGGGTTATATTTGTACTTGTGTATGCCGGATCCAATTGTAAATTGTAATGTGGTTGGATAGTGGCAATGACTGAACTTGATGGATTGTAATCTATTTTCAAATCAATGAATGAATGAATGAGACAAATTCATTTTGGAGTTAATTGGTATTTCAGGAATTCAGAATTGCATCAAAAACTCACAACATTAACTTCTAGTAGACTTGTTCTATAAGCAATGAATTTGACAGGTGCAATCCATTCTACTGGTTGTATCAACGATCTTTCATGTCTGGTTTACCATATGGTGATTGCTCGTCTTCAGCAAGAACATGTCATTAGACGATGGAAAAATGGGAAGAAATCACAGGCAACAAAATAATATGCTAGCAGCCACAATTACAAAATTGAACCTCTCTCCGGAAGGAATCTCCCTTCCAAAGTACCAGAAAATCCCACAAGCAGTGATAACACCTCGATACACCTACCAAGAGAACATGAAAAAGAGATTAACCATTCACTCGAGTTAGGCTAGAATCAGTACACTCGAGTGTATAATGGATTGAACTAAGTCATGATCAATCATGGACAATCTTAATGACAATGCTACATGAATAATTAAAACTAGTTCTGACCACCAAATAATTTAATGTGGTTGAATGGTTGCTCCAGTGCATAGCAACAACCAATTTAATATTACCAAATGGCTACTCCAGTGCATAGCATAGCAACAATCAATTAACCACCAAATAATTTAATGTTACTAATGGCTGCTCCAGTGCATACCAAATAATCTAGTTTTGTTGCAGCAGCATATGTAGAAGCTAGTCTTTAATTTATCATAAGGTTTAGCTGTGATTAAAGACTCAATTACATACATGGTCATCCATAAGACTCGATTAAAGACTGATTTGCATTCAGATTTCATTCAGAATTACCATGATGCTAAACATGATACACAATGCACCTGGATTGAATCATAAATAGAACTGGAGTGTGAACCACATCCCAAGTGTTTCCAACAATAGAACTGAAGTGTGAACCTGGATTGAATCATAAATTCACAGTTGCCACATTGCCAATAAGTTAACCACTGATTTCCAACAAGAAAGAGCAATGCTCATTCATCATAAAACACTAAAATTGTTAAACCACATTCTACCCGGGCTAGCAATTAATGGCTGATGTTGTTGTTGTTTTAATGTGATAACCGATTTAGTGTTGAAGGAAAAGGAAGAGAAAGATATAAGCAGCAATGTAGGTTGTTTATTTTACTAAGTTGTTCACCATTATACATTTCGTTGATTTTACCAAGATGTTCTTGTAGTTGTTGCTTGGTCATATGCTTATTACTACTAATCTGTATGTACACTTTCCATCTGGATCAATTCTTATCACTATCTATCTGTTCCTGCTGATGTAGTTAAACTTGCTAATAATCAAAATAATTCCAGTTTGTTGTAATTTGTATCGAGTAGCTATAGTTAGAAGTCTGTCCAAGCTTATGGTCAAGTTCTTAAAGCCAATTAAGAACAATCTTTGGAAAGAGTAGTTGTCCATTAACAGATAAGCAGTCCATTAACGATATTAATGGCTGATGTATCGGTTATCACATTATCTGTCCATTAACAGATAAGCTGCTCACTATCAATTAAGAACAATCTTTGGATATGACTCACACACACAAGGGATTCCTGCGTTAATATGTGCTTGGAGGACGTATATTCAGTAACATTGAGATAACAACACAGCATACACTTCTGTTTTATCACTTAGAGTGTTGGCAAGCAACCCAAACATCCATTAACCAACCAGTACACTATCTCTATCTTAACCTTAATCGATACTATAATGACATGCTCACTGAACCTGAACCAGAAACATAGGTGTGTCCAAACATAGGTGTGACATACATAATTTTCAGTTAAATTCCATTACACCTAGCTGTGATTGAAGCTCAATTCCCAGCCAAACAGTTCTGAATTGCATCCAAACAGTTCTGAATTCCCAGCTATGAATGATGAAAACTGATGTGAGTTTCTAGTGATGTCCTTTGGGTTGACTAATGCCCCTTCCACTTTTATGGACTTGATCAATCGGGTTTTCTATCCCTACCTTAATGACTTTGTGGTAGTGTTCAACAACGACGTTCTCATCTATTCCAGAACAATGAATGAACATCAAGAATATTTGTGGATCACCTTACAGTCTCTTTGTGAAAACCAGTTGTATGCCAAGTTTTCAAAGTGTGAATTTTGGATAAAAGAAGTGATGTTCTTAATGATGATAACTGATGTAGATGTAATGGAGATGGAGTTTGAAACATGCTAGTTTAACTCCTAAAATAATGGAGCATTTTAAGAATGAATGATTAAATCCAGCAGCAACATAAATTATTCATAAATGATTAATGCAGCAGCAACATAAATCCAGCAGCAACATGAATGATTAATGCAGCACAAATGTAGATGATCAAATGTAACTGACCACATACATTAAGAACTTGTTGATCCATAAACATGAACAACCAAGAAGTGAATTAAGTATAGAATAAACTAGTGGATAAAGAACTTGTTCATCCACATCAACTGAAATGATACATAAACCAATCCACAAACAATCTATTGAACACATGAACTACATTTCCATGATTAGAGACAAAGATCCAAATAACATTGCTAGGTACATGTTTATCAAGTACATACAAGACTGAACTACATTTCCATGATCAGAGACAAAGATCCAAATAACATTTCTACGACTCTGAATGTCTCTGGTACAGCCCTAAATTGAGCTACAACCCTAAATTACAAGCCACTTAAATGTCCCGTCCTGCTGCAACATTGAGAAGTCTATGGTACTTATTCTTCACTGGATTCATGAATGTCTCCAAGCACACCCGAAGTTGAGAAATCTTTGGTAGCCTGTCAATGAGATAGAATAATATTTGAGTTAAAATATTACAAGATACTTTAAACTAGAAACAAATAATGTACATTACACTACCACATACCCCTATTTTGCATGTTCGGCTATTATGCCCTTTCCCATTGCAAGTACTACAAGTTCTTTGCTTTTTGGATTTTAACTCAGCTTGTGGTTTAAATCTTTGTGGTTTCCTTCTCCCTTTGCAATGAGATGTGGGCGGATCTTTGAATAGGATATCTTCTTCTTCATTGTGGATTCTTGGAAGATATTGGCTACCCTGAGTTGGAATATGAGTTTGAGATGACGGTATGACTTCCTCACTTGAAATGGGTCGCATATTTTTCTGCATGAACACTATCTCATCATATGATTTTTGAAAAATCTCTTGCATCATAATGTAAGTGTCCTTGTCATGGGAAGCTATGCCAACCAAGCGCATTGCAGATGTACAAAGTGAATTATACCTACCCAAAGGGGTACTGCAATCAACATCTACCCGGGCTTCCTCAATACAATGACTCATATTGGTGGTTTTTGCTTGCATTGTCCAACGTTTCAGCACATACAAAGGCAGTATCTTATGAACTTTAACAAAAAGCAACACTTTTAGTATATGAGCGCATAAGATGCCGAAAAATTGGAACAACTTGCATTCACAAAAGATTTTTTCTCTATTATGGTTAACTTGTACTGTGTAGATCTTCTTTGACATAAATGTAAGGGCCTCATCACTTACACTTGAAATTTGATATTCATATTCACTAATAACCTCCTCTATGTCATAGCATGAAGTTAGCTTCATTTGCTTCTTGAAAAGTTTAAATAGCGTTCTAGTGTAGATATCCCTTGCATGTTTCTCGATGGGATACAAAGACCACAATGTTGGTTGGCCATTCTTAGATCTATAGTCTTCTTCATCCTCTTTGTCATATCGATTCTCTACCACCTTCTCAAAGGCTTGGACAAATTTAAACAAAGGTAGATGATTGTTGACATGATCTTTAAATATTGCATTCTTGCTCTCACTCCGTTGTGTTGTAGACATGTTGGCGAAAAATGTGTCTCTGAAGTAAACAGGTATCCATTGCTCTCTTATATTCCACAACAAGGTTAGATGTGTGTTGTCACTCAAATTATATTTGGTTATCATCTTCTTCCATCTTTCCTCAAACTCATTAATAGTGATGGGTTGATTAATGCAAGATTGGAACTCTTCAGTGAACCCTGCAACAGTCCCATAGATCACCCCGAGATGTTCACGTGCTTTTCACATTATATGCCATTGGCAACATCGGTGGATTGCATTAGGAAATACAATATGAATTTCCTTCTTCATTGCTGGATCTTGATCAGTTAAGATTGCATTTGGGTGTTTCCCATACATGGCTTCTAAGAATGTTTGAAAAACCCATACAAAAGAATCAGCAGTCTCATCACGTAATAAGGCACAACCAAATAAAATAGACTGCTTGTGATGGTTCACCCCAATGAAAGGTGCAAATGGCATGTTGTACCTGTTAGTCATGTATGTCGTGTCAAAAGTCACCACATCTCCAAATGCTTGATATGCCATTCTTGATTTAGCATCAACCCAAAAGATAGTCCGTGCACATCCATCTTCATCAAATTGCACTGAGTAGTAGAATGCGGGGTTTATTGCTTGCATTTTTTTGAAATGTCCTATTGTGGATGCTACATCAACACCTATATATTTCCTCCTCATGGAAACAAGTGTGTTGCTTAGATCCTTTCTTGTAAATGTGACATTGCGGATGCCTCCTTGTTGGCTAGCTATAAGTGACATAATCTGAGCACTAGAAATATTTTGATCATGCATCACATGAATTAAATCACGAACCTCTGACGACATATGACGGTGTGAGCGGTGAAACCTCTTCTTAGATGGGCTCTTGGTTACATCATGATTATGCTCTTTTTCAAAGCTTAGTATCACCCACTTTGTATCATCTTCTAATTTCACTCGCATGTGAGCCTTGCATCCAGTTCGACTAGAAATGATATCCTTTTGTGGAGATCCCTTATGAGAATCATCTCCTTTGTTTTTTCCTTTGTGAATTCCTTCCCTAGAGCATAAAAATACCCTGCTAGTGATGCTCTTTGTCTTGGCTGAAATATATTGGTTTCCTTTCCTTATACTAAAGCCAACTCGGTATGCATATTTATTATAGAACTCCTCTACTTTATCAACACTGTCAAATAGTAGACCTACGTAAGGGTCTAACTCGGATTCAACTTCAATCCTCTCATCTTCCATCTCAGGTTCAATTTCATCTTCACAATATCCACTCACTTGTATGTCTCCACCCACTTCAACATCTCTATCCGCTTGACTATTATCATACTCCATCCAATCGATTCTGGTCATCCCATCCACGTCATGCGAAAAGTCCATGTCTAGAGTAAACAGAAATTAAGAATACAGTAAGAACAAAGGAAGATAATTTATACTAAGATCAATCATTTTAGATGCTAATATGAATCAGTGTATCTATCATTTAATCTCAATGTAAATTCTGACATAAATATTAATCATTGTTCTAAATATGTAGAGGACATACGAAAAATATGGCAGCAAAAGAAAGTATCTCAGGAAAAGAGTCCTACCAAATCAAAATAGTATGGGGAGGAGGAGATTTGTTAGCGGCGGCCTTCCAGCTTGCTAGCGAGTAGCTCCTTGCTGATGGTGGGTGGCTCGCTTGCTGCTAGCATCCAGCAGAACTTGACATTCTGCTAGCGAGGATGCTGATTTGTCGGCGTTCAACTTGTTGGTGATGCTGTGTTGGTATTCAACTGGATGGTGATTTGTCGGCGTCCAGCTGGCGAAGTTGCTGGCGGAGGTGGGCGGGTTGTGACCTACTGGGCTAGCTGCCGGCGACTGTGGAACGGAGATGGAATCTAGGAGGAGGCAGATGCGGAGGAAGGTGATGTCCGGCTGGCTGGAGAAGAGGGTGCCGACTTGTTGGCAGAGGAGGGCGGTTGCCGACTTGTTGCTGGCGGAGGAGGGCGGGCTGTGACCTGTTGGGCTCGCTGCTGGCAGCCTGCAGCTGTTGTGGAGTGGTGGCTACGGTGTGGAGATGGAATCCAGGCGACGGAATCCAGGCGGAGGCAGAGGCAAAGAAAGGAGAAAGCAGGAAGGGGGTCGGCGGAGGAAGGGGGTCGGGTAGAGGGAGGAAGGGCACTGGGCTCTGCGCGCTAACGGAGAGAGAGAGCGAGCAAGCAGAGAGACTGACAGTGGTGGGGTCTGGCTGAGGAAACGGACGTTTACTCATCCCGTGAGTGCAGGCAGGAGCCGGGATCAGATGCAGATCCTACGGCTAGAAACTATGTTGTATTGGGGGCAGAATACACTTAAGTGTATTCTAGCCTAACTCTCTCTCTCTCTCTATATATATATATATATATATATATATATATATACATACATATATACATATATATACATATATATACATATACATATATATATATTTATCTTACATAATTCAGATATATATATACATATATATACATATATGTATATATATATGTATATATATATATACATATATATACATATATGTATATATATATATGTATATATATATATATAGAGAGAGAGAGAGAGAGTCAGGCTAGAATACACTCGAGTGTATTCGGAGTAGAATACACTCAAGTAGTTTTTCATGATGAAATATTTTTTTCAAATATCTAATCCATTGATCTTCTTAAACATGTTGTTAATAACTCATACGCAAAATTTGAGCTCGTTTGGACATTTATAGGTCATGTTATAAAGACCGCAAAAATTATGCATTTCAAATTAGTTTTGCGCGTCGATTTTATTGTCCTTGGATGAGTGACTTACACTCATCCAAATGGGCTCAAAATTTGTATGTAGCCTAGTTATAGTATGAAGGTGAAGATCAATGGTTTACATTTTGCAAAAAATAGTCTTGATATGCAAACAAACTTGAGTGTATTCGTGCGATCTGTACACTCGAGTGTATGCTAGCATGACTCTCTCTCTCTCTCTCTCTCTCTCTCTCTCTATATATATATATATATATATATATATATATATATGGGCTCATATTTAATACCCGCAGAGTAGCTAACGGGTAGCCACCCGCCCACCATTCTAGTTAGTTGTTTTCAAAAAAAATTTGCAATTGTAGAAGAGCATTTTGTCTATCTCTCCAAATAATTTCATCCAAAAATAATATCATTTGTCCCACCAAAATCAAAAAATACGTACATATATTTACCGACTGTATATTTTCTGCGCAGTTACTTTTTTGATCTTAGAGTTACTTTTGTGTACCATATAGTTACTCTTTTGATCTTAGAGTTACTCTTGTATACCATATAGTTACACTTTTGGATGTGCGGGTAGCAAAAAATCAGGCTACCCGCGCGTGTTACGAATAAATCCCCTATATACACACACACACACACACACACACACATATATATATATATATATATATATATATATATAACCACACACACACACACAGATATATATATACACACACATATATATACATACATATATATACATATATATATATGTATACATATATATACATATATATATATATATACATACATATATATGCACACACACACACTTATATATGGAGTTAGGAAGTGTTTGTTGGGAATAGGAATGGGATTCCGACCCATGTATCCTAGATGGATTTGGAGTTAAGTAGGAGTTGGGTTGTCCTACCAATCCTAATCGGAGTCAAATCTAAAAGGGAATGAAGAGGAATCCCAATGTGCAACATGGAGTTAGAGTAGGACTTGGACTAGGACTTGGACAAGGATTCTTACTTGCAACCACTTACATGGAGGCCTATAAATAGAGGCTCTGGAGGAGGCCATTGAGATCATCCACCAGTTGAGGTGTGATCCCTCCAGTTTCTTGTTGGTGCCTTATGTGGTAGAGGGTGTCAAATAATAAGAACAACTAGAGGAGCTCGCTTGGTTGAATAAGATAGGGTCAGTGACTTTGCCTTGAAGCAAAGTAGTGACTGACAGTCGGTGACACATTAGATGCACTGAAAGAGAAGCTCTCTTGGTTGATAAGAGAGGGCCAGAGACTTTGTCTAGAAGAAAAGTAGTAGTTGGTAGTTACTGACGCAGTGTTTCCAAAGCTTCAACACTCTGACCCATTCAACGGTCACAGCAGCATCAAGAAGTCCCCAGCAATGACGACGGCCTCGTGAGGAGATCAAGTAAAAAGGGAGGTTTTGTACACATTGGGTGTGATTCTCTTCTTCCTCATCTTTGTTCTCATGTAGGGAGAGCTACCTAGATTTAGGGGTAATTAAATCTAAGCAGTGTGAGTTTTAGTCTTAATTACATAGTGCTTGTTGGCCGGTATTATCCCGTGGTTTTTATCTCCTTATCTTGGGGAGAGTTTCCATATTAAATCTGGTGTTTCTTCTTTAGGTTTATACACTTGTCG
This sequence comes from Alisma plantago-aquatica, assembly GCA_963693085.1. Classification (NCBI taxonomy): domain Eukaryota; kingdom Viridiplantae; phylum Streptophyta; class Magnoliopsida; order Alismatales; family Alismataceae; genus Alisma; species Alisma plantago-aquatica. The sequence continues at coordinate 1,265,836,254 of OY856409.1, forward strand.
ATAACACTTCTACAATTAGTTTTTGTCACATCAGGAACTATATCAGTACAACATCACCAACAAGTGGTATCAGAGTGCAGGTTGTAGATACTGGTATAGACGGGGAAGGAGGAAGGTGCAACAATGATAAAATTGACAAGCATAAATTGGTAGATTTAGAAACTCAAGATGGAGGATATTCTCTATTGCAAAGATCTTCACAATTCAATAGAGGGACAAAAGACAAAGAGTACTTCTGATGCAGACTGGAAGAAATTAAATAGGAAGATTGTTGAAACAGTTCAAAAGTGGCTCAACATTTTTGTGTTCCATCAAGTTTCAGAAGTGACCAATGCCAAAGATCTGTGGGAGAAGCTCAAGAAGTTATATGAATGGAAGAATGCCACAGATAAAGCTTTCTTGATTAGAAAGTTGGTGAACCTCAAGTATCGGGATGGTACAAGCATTGCCAAGCATATGAATAAATTCCAAAGCCTTATAAATCAACGGGGGTCCACAAAGATGGTTCTTGATGATGAACTCCAGGCTCTACTTCTTCTGAGATCATTACCTGATAGTTGGCAGATGCTCATAGTGACAGTCTGTAATTCTGTACAAGAAGGAAAGTTGACACTTGACCAGATAAAGAGCAGTCTACTGAATGAAGAGACTCGATGACGAGTCTCAGGCGACAGAAGATTAGAGGAGCACTTTACAAAGAGCAATGATGTTGATAGAGTGAGAGATGGTGGCAGATCTAAGAGTTGCGGTGAGTCCTAGAATCGCGAGAAGTCTCGTGGTAGATCCAAGTCAAAGAATAGTAGAGGGTGCTTCCATTAAGGCAAGGCAGGTCATTTCAAAAAGAGATTTTAAGGTTTGGAAAAAGAAACATGGGTCTGAAGCCAAAGACAAGCAAGATGACGAAAAGAATACCACAACGACAATTTCAGATGACATGGACGTGATGACGATGTGGTCTTAATAGTTCAAGAGCAGTGTTTGCATGCTGAGGATGATGATTCTAAGTGGGTGGTGGATATTGCAGCTTCTTATCATGCTTCACCGAGTAAGGAATACTTCACTTCATATAGGTGGGGAGATTTTGGGAGGTTGAACATGGGAAATTTTAGTTTCTCTAGAATTATCGATATTGGAGACATTTGTGTTCAAGCAAGTGTTGGTTGCATGCTAACACTGAAGGATGTTTGTCATGTTCTAAATTTGTGTTTGAAATTGATATCTAGTTCATTCTTTGATAGAGAAGGTTGTCATCTAGATTTTGGTGGTGGGAAATGCAAGATCACAAAAGGGTCTTTGGTTATTATACAAGGCAAATTGTATCACACATTATACAAGACCCAACTTAAGGTGCTCAAAGGGGCCATATATATGCAATTGAGGATCACCAGACATATCTATGGAACATACGACTAGGACACATGAGCAAGAAAGGCTTGCAACTTTTATCAAAGTAGAGATTGATTCCTTGTGACAAGGATACTGGTCTCAGTTCATGTGATGCATGTCAGATGGGAAAGCATATGTGAGTTTCTTTCAAGACAACATCAAAGGTGAAGTGAGATGTTCTATAATTGATTCATTTAAGTGTCTATGGCCCATTTGAGGTGTCTTCACTAGGTGGCAATAGGTATTTTGTCACATTCATTTTTTATGCATCTAGGAAGGTGTGGGCCTACTTGTTGGATACCAAGGATTCAGTCTTTTAGTGTTTTTAGAAATTTCAAGCCGTGGTGGAGCGGGAGACAGAGAAAAAGTTGAAGTGTCTCTACACAAACAATGAGGAGAGTATACCTCCAGTGAGTTATAGGATTACTGTGTACATCATAGGATAAGGCATGAAAGGATAGATCTCGACACACCACAACACAATGGTACAACTAAGAGGATGAACCATACCATAGTGGAGAAACTTTGATGCATGTTGAAGACTGAAAAGTTGGCAAAGACATTCTGGGGTGAGGTATTGTGTACTGCCTGCTATCTGATTAATCGATCTCCATCAGTTCCTTTGGGTTTTATATACTTGAGAAGGTATGGATAGGAAAGGATGCATCTTATGCTCAACTGCGAGTATTTGGGTGCAAGGCTTATGTACATGTTCCAAAGGCAAAGTGTCAAAAGTTGGATGATAATGTGGTACCATGTATCTTTCTTAGCTATGGAGATCATTAGTTTGGCTACAGGTTGTGGGATCTTGTAAAAGGACCATGAGTAGACATAGAGATGTGACTTTTTATGAGTGTTAGGAAGATATAGATCCTAAGAGTGATGATGCAGAGGTTACAGGATCAGGTGATAGTTCTTATGAAGATGAATATGAGGATGCTTCAACTTCGTCACAGGTGCAGACTTCAGATGAAGAAGAAGAGCAGCAAGATCACCCTGAGCAACTGAGTGAGAGCACATCAAGTGCTCCAGTTCCAAATGTAGATATGAGTGATTCAGACTCATAGTCAGAGACTTCTGGGCAGGGGGAGAAAGATCATCACCAGGAAGAGTCCTTAGAGTAGCAGCTGAAGAGGTATGACAGAGTTCATCATCCTTCATCTAGATATACAACATCTCAATATATTCTCCTTACTGATCAGGAGGAGCCAGAGACTTATCATTAGGCACAAACTCATAAAGATAAAGCACAGTGGCATCAGGCGATGCAAGAGGAGATGTCTTCTTTGTAGAAGAATGATAACTATGAGCTTGTGGCACTTCCTAAGGGCCAAAAAGCACTAAAGAACAAGAGCGGTTATAGGATGAAGAAAGGACACTACAGTGTATGTTCAGTTGTTGCATCCAGATTGGGGGAGCATCATCAGAGGATTTCTGATCCTTGGTACAGAAGGTCAAAAACAAGGTTTTCATCCAATATGGCTCGACTTACCAGTTAGGGGGATCCAACAAAGTTCCAGGTCTGGGCTTGGAGAAAGAAGCGGCGCTACTAGGATACTTCTTCTCAGTTGCTTGGGAACAAAATGAAGTTAGGATGGTACTTCAAGAAGATGGATGAAAATGACAAGATGATGACATGTATGCGGACAATGGATCCAACACATGTGGTGATGAGGTCCATAAGCTACTCCAGATTATTGCTAAGACAATGTCTCCCTCATGAGAAGACGGGGGAGATTGTTGGGAATAGGAAAGGGATTTCGACCCATGTATCCTAGATGGATTTGGACTTAAGTAGGAGTTGTCTTATACTACCAATCCTAATAGAAGTCAAATCTAAAAGGGAACGAAGATGGCTCCCAACATGCAACATGGAGTTGGAATGGGACATGGACTAGGACTTGGACAAGGATTCCTACTTGTAATTATAGGGATGGAGGCCTATAAAGAGAGGTCATTAAGATAATCCATCTATTGAGGTGTGATCCCTCCAATTTCTTGTTGGTGCCTTCTGTGGTAGAGGGTATCAGAGAACAAGAATAATTGGAGGATCTCTCTTGGTTGAATAATTGAGGGTCAATGACTTTGACTTGAAGCAAAGTAGTGACTGACAGTCAGTGACACATTGGGTGCACTGGCAGAGCAACTCTCTTTTTTGATAAGAGAGGGTCAATGACTTTGTCTTGAAGCAAAGTAGCGGTTGGTGGTTACAGATGCAATGTTTTGATAGCAACAACGGTTTGACCCAGTCAGTGGTCACAATGGCATCAAGTAGTCCCCAACAATGACAACAGCCTCATGAGGAAATCAAGTAAAGAGGGAGGTTTTGTACATATTGGGTATGATTCTCTTCATCCTCATCTTTGTTCTCATGTGGGGAAGGCTACCTAGATTTAGGGGTAATTAAATCCAGGCAGTGTGAGTTGTAATCTTAATTACATAGTTCTTGTTGGCTGGTATTGCCCTGTGGTTTTTTTTATCCTTGTCTTGGGGAGAGTTTTCCATGTTAAATATGGTGTTTCTTCTTTGTGTTTGTACGCTTGTCGATAATACTTCTGCAATAAGTTTTCATCATGTCAGTGACCATATCAATACAACATCTCCAATAGTGTGTATCGGTCGGTACATGTAATTTATGTGTATCGGCCATTAAAATAGCATATCTAAAATCTGTCAATGAAATCCAACCATATGGATTCTACAAAAATTATTTAGATTGGATGTGATTAAAATATCACAACCATATCACATAAATATCATGAGATATAACAATATATCATCCAACTGCTCCTGCAATTTTAGGAAGATATGTTGATAAGAAAATATACATTTTCTTTAACTGTATGATCTAGGAATGTATTGTTTCCAACGGGTATGATACACATTCATATGGTTAGATAATTATGAAGAGTTGTGCAATCATCATAAATGATGATGGTTACACATAAGATACAAGTACTCAAGCACACATTTCTATTAGCCTATATATATATATACACACACATATATATATACATATATATATGTATATATATACATATATATATGTATGTATATATATATATATATATGGATAAACGAATTGTGTACCGTAGTAAATGTAGCTTACATGCATATATTTTAATTTATTATGATTCTAAGAAACTATTAAACAATCCAACCTTATATATGTGATGTATATCCCTTAGATAAGACATGTATAAAAAAAACACAGTCTGATATTCATAGATTATAAAAAAAATATGTGTATTTCCTAATCCATGGTAAATTGTAGAAATTACAGAAACTGTTGGTTGATATATTGTTATATCTCATGATCTATATGAGATATGGTTATAATTTTGAAAAAGCATATAATATATATAGATTTAAATTGATTTGATTAACATATTCTACATGTGACATTTTAACGGCAACTATATGCATGTTACATGTACCGGCTGGTACACACTTCCTTTATATATATATATATATATATATATATATATATATATATATATATATATATATATATATATATATATATATATATATATATATATGTATGTATATATATGTATATATATATGTATGTATGTATATATATATATATAGAGAGAGAGAGATTCTTTGATGCTAAAAACTTATCTAACTTTGAAAGGAGATAAGATCATGGTCTTGGAAGAACCAAAAAACTGCATCATAGTAGTCACATATTCTTTGACGCCACTCAAACCACTAAATACATCACTAATCAATAATGGCATAAAATATCCCACATTTGCTATTCTGAAGTAACGAGTCATGTAATACAAATGATTGAAATGCATATATATATATATATATATATATATATATATATATATATATATATATATATATATATATATATATATATATATATATGACAACGGTCCACTGAGAAACAAATCTTGGTGAGAATATGAGAGACATTTAAATAACTCTCTACAAAGACCAAATCTTTTGCAATCCAACCACATAGATTGAAAGTATACCTTAATATATGCCTTCCTACAAATTTTATCATCATCTAAATTGTATATCATTCACAAAAAGAGAAACCATTACAATGCTCTATATTGAATCTCGGGCTGACCATTAGATGTAGAAAATGTCTATTGTATATATTGACATGTAAATAATATCTGATTGGAATGAATTTTTATGTGAAGGTAAATGAATTGAAGTTTTTCCCATCCGTATGGTTGGATTTTAAGAAACAACTATAAATTTTTAGTTATTCAAATGGCTCTCATGCTCTCGTCATAGGATGTTGCTGATTGGATCACTTCTCTATATATAATGTATGTATACATATACATATATGTATATGTATATATATGTATGTGTGTGTGTTTATGTCTGGGCGTTGGTGTGTGTGTGTGTGTATATATGTCATCTTTGGCATGGGTTTTGAAAGAACTTCACATAATGTGAGAACATCATTCCACAAAAATAGTATATATAAATTGTACATGCTATAAACATACACAATTCAACACACGTTATATTTTGGTTTTTTATCGCAACCTTCTATTAATGTGAATTGTGTTTCTTTATTTTTATATTATTTATGTTATAATGTGTACATCTATTTCACCCCTCCGTCTCCCCCTCCACTTGCAAGCATAATATTTTTTCTCTCTTATTATCTCTATAAGTAGTCCTAACTTTTTTATCTCTCCCTTCACTACCTACTTATCAATTTGTTTCTCCCTAAACTAATAGAAAATACAAAGCTCTCCATTTCCTCATTCCCTTTTCCTTCATTATCACCTCTCACATCACTTCACTAATCATCTCATTTTCACTATATTGCTTCTACCATATCCCTTCTCTATTATCACTAAATTCATTATATTTCTATCCCTCATTCCCCCTCATGACTTCATACTCCCTTAGAATGAGGATTTCCTCCATGTACCACTAATGTTTTAAATAATACTTTTCAAAATAACATGATCACTTACTGCAAGTTCTCTAAATAAAGCCATCGCAGGTCAAACTTTAGGGTTTTAAAGGAAATTTAGGAGTTGATTGTGTATTCTCAACACCATGTCACACCTAATTACATTCTACCAAAAAACTAAATTTGTAACATTGTAATGTATGTATATAAAATGTAACCAAAGCAAACAAGTCACTATGGACGTCCTATCCATTAGAATAAGTTGCAAACAAACTCCAACTATTATGTTCAACATCAAACATTGGTTGTATCACCGAGATGGAGTGCCATAAGCATTTAGGTTTCTTTTAGAAGTAGAACCAATATTGCACATGAACACTAAATGTGAAAAAGTCCCCAACAAATGTGTTTACAAGGAGTGTTCGACTCAAACTACATTCACATTAATTGTGTATCAAGAATTATCTGCAATGTCCTTCTAACCTAAGTCTAGAACTCACTCCTATGGCTATGTATTGTATGTCGAATGTCAATGTAAACTCATTATTTCATGTTATCATTTAAAAGAAGTGTGTGATATATTTTATTGGTTTAATCTTCCTTATAAAAGGCTAGATAGAGACCAAGCATAAAATAAGATCCTCTTGAGGGAGTTTGTGCCTCACGAAGATTATTCATATGACTTCTGAAAAAAATAATTTTAGGGGTCATGACTTGTTCGACACATTATACAACTTCATATTTTCAAAACTTCATTTGGGTATACAATATGTCTATACAACAATTTTTAAATGAATATAGACATAGTAATGGACCAAAAAGAGAGGTGTATTTGTTGACAATAACACTATCCACCCTCGACATAAATCCTAACTAAGAGGAGAATCTATAAACAATCTTTATATTAACTAGACAAGAAATTCCATTAATAAATCAATCACTTATTTACTAAATTGTCTATACCTCCAATAATTAGAAGGCCATCACCTAGGATCATTTGATACACTTTCCTAACCACCTTACAACCATATTATCATTTTTCTCTCATTTAGTACTAAATTTAAAAAGCACCAACAAATATTCCAAAAGATTGTGCTTGTCAATCCAAATTACAGATATATAAATATATATATGTATATAGATAGACAATCATACTAAGAATCAACATCAGATGGAGTATTCCTATGAGTATCAACACAATCACCTTACTAAATGATCTTTGATTATCAGATTTATTTTGTATAATGTATTCAGATGATTGCTTGTAATACACCATCTTGTATCTCTTAGAAATATATATTATGGCATACGAACTTTAATGCACATAGATATAGACCCCATTTTGTGTATACCTCCATTTGGGTATGTGTATCATACTTCAACTTCTTCTATAAATCTCTCTGCAAAGAGTACAAACTTTGATGCATCCTCAACGGAAACCGTGATGAATTCCATATCATCTCTTTCTATAATATTCTTACAAGAACTAAAAATATGTGTAACCTGTAGAGAGTTCAACAAAACACAATCAAGGCAATAACCTTTACCTTCTCTTCTATTATAAAAGGGTACGTGATTATTGGAGCATATCATGGCATGTTGTCTTGTAGCTCATTATGTATCCATTATTTTATCATTTTCATAGTAAGTTCAATATATCATCACATTTACATAGTATTATGTATTGAAATCTCATTTTAAAATTGACATTTTATCTACTAGATAAATTAGCAAATGCCCTCCTTTGACATATAATCCCTAACCCCTTAAATAGTCATAATAATCCTCAAGCATTCTAATGTTGGTATTTTTGACATATTTGTTTTATTGGAGCCAATTTATAACGTTTTCATTATCTCTAATGCTAAAAAGTTAAAGGTGGGGCATGGCTCTCTAATACCATAATCCTAGTTTACACCCAGAATGGCAACCATAATGAATGTCACTCTTTATATAATGGATTAGCACATACATGATTTAACATGTCCTCATACTACTATAACTATTGGGTTTTGAAGCATAAATACAAGAGAAGTTACATCCTATCAGGGTTCGATTAAACAATCATTTGGCCTTAAACTTCATTATGAACTAAAGAAAACCCCAATGTAGGGTGAGAAATCGCTTCTCACATAAAACTTAAGGTTTCAAAATCATTACAAGATCATTCACTACAGATATGAATTCAAATTGTTAAAGCATTTCATTATATGGAAATAGGTTGTGATACATGGATTTGGATCTCTTAGGATTTCTTCCCATGAAAGGGTATCTTGTGTTGGATCAGTTGCAAAAATAAATTTGGATGAACAAATGAGTTTTTGCATAGAAGAATGATTCAGTTAGCGTAATATAACAAAGGAAAAAAAGCGTTGAAATAGTATTTATTATAGACAAAATTTATTTCACCATGTTGAATCATGAGTTCACATCACCTAACATTGTCTGTTATGAGGCATGCGACCCATCAAACATGAAAGTTTGAATTTAAAATATTTTTGTATTATAAATTTAAGTTGTAAATAGCAACCACATTTGCATTTAGCATTGTTCAAATACACACATCCACACTAGGCATACTAGTTGCCATTTTTATTTTAGATAGGAAAGAGACCAAAGCAATGATCAAGGGATATATGAACCTTTTTTCATGTGATTCCTCAATAATAGAGAAAAATAATGGAATACAAAGTCATGCGTCCTGATGTACTTAATGATAGAAATTAAGTACACCCCTAACATCATATTTCCCATATTTTTTATATTTTATAAGGGAGAACTACAAGAATCCAACCCTAGTATGAGAGGACTAATTGGGACTCTTGTGTACTAGTTTTTATGCTGATAGCAATGTCACAAAGATAAGTTAATATGGAAGAATTGATGCACCAACCGTATCAACAATCTTAATGGTAACATGGAGCACAATTTTGTCACACAATTTTATGCTATCGGGTTAAAGATTTTCAAAAATTACATTTATCAATTGAATATCCTTTCACATCTCTCCTCTTGAATGTATCTGGTTCTTGATCCTAGTTTTCCTATATCTCAAGTAAATCCCCAATCACAAGCAATTACTGTAATGACCCTAGCCTGAGTTTTGGGGTAACCCTATTTGCTTTGGCTTAATCATGTGCTTATAACTTTGTTCTAATCTTTTAATATATGATTAGATCTTTTGGAGAGTTTGAGTTTCAAGTTTGAGCTTGTTTGGATGATGTTTGTGCTTTCTATGTTATTTTTGGTGCAAATTGCTATTTACCCATGGTAGGGGGGTTGATGTGCAATTTTGCACTTCTACAATGTTCCCTCTCTTTCTTAACATAATTGAGAGGAATGATAAAGAGGAGGTCACCTTTCTTGATCCTTGGTTGGATAGTATCACCCTAGGTAGTGATTAGGGTTGATGTGGGTGTTGAGTACCTTGACCATGTGTAAGTTGGTTGTGTTGTCTCGACCTTGGGTCATGACTAAGATTGGCTTTTGAGGGTGTCGCAGTTGAGACACTTCCTCCTAGTGGTTGATTCATGACCTAGAAGGTGTTTGGTCTTGGGTCGAGATGTTTAACCTAGCTTGGGTTGTATGACGTGGTTTATTATCGCACTAACAAATTCACTCAGGGTTAAAATCCCTGAGCTTTTACCAAAACCTTGTGCAATAATACCACCCGTAAGCGAACGGGTCTTATCACAGTATAGTTAAGGATAGAATCCCAAGGGACAATGTTTTTAAGAATCGTTGCTAGTCCAGTCTAGTTCAAGTAAGGCTAATATTTAAAATGATTGGTTGAATTGAGGTTAATTAAACTAAATGCAGGAAAGTAGAGAGTAAAATTAAAGTTGATCTAGATTAATGATATGGAATCACTAGAATGGTATCGGGTTTCACCACCACTGCACATGCAAAAACATCCAAACATCAAACATTTAGGTAAAATATAACTATCCAAATAGAACTGCTATGAACCCTCCTGGAGGGATGTTTAGGTTCGCGTAAGCATCACCTTAGGAATCAGATGTCTTGTCGCCATCCGGATCATGCACTTATGATTATGAAGATGCAGATATCCAACTGAAGTTGTGAGCCCCCTATATAGGCATTAGATACACATAAGCATCATCGTGGGCTAGATGGCTCATCCCCTCACGGATCATACACTTACGACCTTAAGGAATCCCTTTCTATTTCTAGTCAGGGAGTCAACTGTGCTAATTGACAAGTAAGTAGGTGATTAATCTACAAGCAAATATCGTCGATTAACAACGAAGATACAGATATCCAACTGAAGCTACGACCCTCCCTGAGGGATGTTTGGGCCATAGAAGTGTCACCGTAGGCTAGATGGCTCGCCCTCTCACAGTTCATACACTTACGACCTCAAGGAATCCCATTCTATTTCTAGTTTGGGAGTCAACCTCGTTAATCCAAATTCTACCCTACATATAGAAGTTCTCACAACATAGGGAAGAATAAGATAAAAGCAAGAAGGTAATCAATCCACAAACATTAACGATTAACAACGAAATGAAAAGTTATATACATTGCCATGTAATGTTTAACAAGAGAACATGCTTGCATGGGCAGTGGGGCTAGTCCCCGCACCCCAGTGAAAAGGAACTACTCACTAATGATGAGAGAAACAAGAAGAACAAGAGAGAGGGAAGGTTCTGCCATGAGCATGATGCAGAAGGTAGTCGCAGCTCGGTGAAGATGATGCGGTCTTCTACGTCATCTCGGAGCAGATCTGGACAAGGAGGAAGAGCCACTAAGGCAGACCGGGAAGATCTTCTTTTCCACCTTCTTTCTCGTCTTGACCTCCTTGCTCATAGTAGGTGTACCAGCAGACGGAGTGGCAATCGTATGGAGGTACGCGGGATCAAACCTATGGTTAGGCAGCCTATCGGCGTGCCAGATCCGATGCCTAAATGAGGACCATGGTGGTCCTATTTATAGGCTCGGGAAGAGTCCCCCTTGGTTTGGACTTGGGCCCTCACATTTTTGGTGTGAGTCCAATCTTCATGGTTTAGGCAACCGGTCTGGTACTTAATGGTTTTGGACTCATGTCCAAATGGTCTTGGAGACTGATTATTATCCTCATGAACTTGTTCAAATGGTCTTGTTCACTTTCTGCCCTAACGGTCTTGACAAACCCAACCTTCAACTGGTCCTACGTTCTCTTCTTCATGGTTTGGCTTCAATCGGTCTCTTCCTATTGGTTTCACAATCCCACACTCCTAGCGGTCTTGAGATTTCTGGCTCCAAATGGTCTTCGACCTATCGGTTTGGGCATATCATGGTCTTCATCCAAATAGTCTTAGATGATCGCTGCCTCTCATGGTCTTCACAAGTTGGGGCCTATTAGTCTTTACTCCCGAACGGTCTTGCGCTCTCACGATCTGGGGTCTCTCATCCATACAGTCTTCGGCAAACGGTCTTGCGCTCTCATGATCTGGGGTCTCTCATCCATACGGTCTTCAGCAAACGGTCTTGCGCTCTACTGGCCTAACGGTCTTGAGGATCGAGCACTGCCACACGGTCTTGCAGACCATTAAGTTCTTGTCAGTTTGGAAACCGAACAGATCTTCACGATCTTCGATCACGCGTCCTCATGGTCTGTGGCTCCAAACGATCTTACTTTAGTCGATCTTGCCTCATGGTCTCTCCATCCAAATGGTCTTCCGTTGATCTGCCCGTCTAAATGATCTCTCGCCAACCGGTCTTCCTTCTTCTATTGTCCATTTGATCTTGCACCCAAGCGGTCCTTGCGGGCCAGCGACCTTGTTCGGTCTTGTGCCTCGGTGTCCAAACAGTCTTGATTGATGGTCATCTCACAGTCCTGAGGAGCAGGCACCGCCTCACAGTCTCAAGACCGTGAGGGCTCACTACGGCTTGGGCGGAGAGGAGGTCACGAGTGCTTGCAGGTGCTATTGCTGGTTGTGATGATGGCGTTTATGGTTGCAGTGGCGGGCGGCTGTGTTGTACTGGATGGAAGGATGTAGGTGCATCGTTGTAGCTGAAGAGAGGTTGCAATGGCATCGTGATGTTGTTGAAGGCGGCGGAGGCTCGATGGTATTAGTGTTTATGTGGTGGCGGAAGGAAGAAGAAGGAACGATAGAGGAAGTAGGTTGCTGGTCTTCGTGGTTCCATGCAGTCTTGGGTAGGTGGCTGCCCATACGGTCTTGAGACTGTGAGGCTTCACATGGTCTTGACTGTGTGGCCTCACACGTTCTTGGGACCATATGGAAGGGAAAAATCATAAGGGTTGAACGATAGGAGGGGGACCGAGTGGGGAGGTGAATGAGGGGTGTTGATCCGGGATCGTGTGGTGAGGGGAAAGCCCAAGATCGAATGAGGTGAAACCGAATGGATCAAGATCGATTGGCCAAGATTGTTTGGTCAAGACCAAGGATGAGAGGATGTTGGGTGAATGTAGATCTAGGGTTGATAAAGGTGGGCCCAACTTATTAGGGTTTGATACAGATGATGGTTGAGGGAGATAAAGGTGGAATGAAGCAAGGGGTGATGATGATTATGTTGAAGGTGGATTAGGGTTAAATGGAGGTGGGTGCCAGCTGATGGTTCTACCTCATCATGACCTGCATGAAATCAATATGGAATTTAGTCAATAACTCGATAATTCAACTAATTAGGAAAAATTGCACATTGTAAGTTTTAGGAGATGAAATCGAATGTATTTAGTCAAATTGGGCCCAAAATGGTGACTGAAAATCATGATGAATTTGGATTCATCATTGTCTCAACCTAGGGTTTGTGGAGGTATCTTGTCTCGACCTATAGGTGGTGTTGGTTTATGGTGTCATGACCATGAGAGGTGCACCCTAGGATGACCATGACCACGAACATGGGGGATGACATGGTGGTTGAGACAATACCTAGAATGTATCACCATGTCGTGCATGTCATGTTTAAGTGGTTGCATGTGGGTGCATGTTGGTCTTTTGTGAGGACAAGTGTCCCTTGGGTTCCTTAGTGTGTTAACACCTCACCCTTTTCTCTCTCTCATCCTTCATCTATATAACCCCTTATCTTTCCTTGTTTGCAACCCTTTCGGTCATCTATCCTCTTCCTCCTTCTTTGCTTATCTTAGATCTTGGTGGAGCAAGGAGGTTCATCCTTGGAGCTTGGGGGATCAATCTCCTATTGCATGTGGTGGTGATGATCTAAGCTCATCTTCTATCCTTGGTAGATGTTTGTCTTCTAAGTTGATGTTTCTTTTGATCTCCTACCTTCATCTCCTTCTCATTTCTCAACCTTAGACCATGGTTCTTCCATGGTGGTCATTTGGGAGAGAGACTCCTCATCACAAGGGTCATAGGCCATGTCTTGACAAGGTAGACCCGAGTGTGAAGAGGATTTCTCCTCTCTTTCTTCCTTCCACTTTGGTTCGGCCAAGAGCTTCTTTGCTTCTTGCCTTGGACTAACGTTGACCTTGGGGTCTTCTTGTTCTTGAAGTTCTCTTATGGCTAAGTGTGAAGCTTTTGGTGAAGCTTCTTCAACCCTTGGATTGTGTGCTTGGAGCTCTTGATCTTGGAGTTTGGAGATCTTGGTGGTGATCATCTTAAGGCAGGTTATATAACACTAAACCTACTCTATTATAACACTTCTTTATGTTTTTCATTATTGTATTCTTCCTCTAAATTTCCTTCTCACCAGCTTGTGCTTAGTGATAATCTCTAGAGCTTGTTTGGTGGAGATTCCTTACTCGGTTTGAAATCAAACCCAAACCCTAATCTTTTGTACCCATTTTGGTAGATAATGTGTTATGAAAGCTTTTCCTTATGTCTTGCTTTCTACCTTGCTCTCATGCATGATGTTCATGTACTTAGAGGTTGGAGGGATGTTAGGTCTGGTTTTAGTTATCTTGAGTATGGTTTTCTCTTCCTTGGATAAGGTTCCTACTTGATTGTTTCTTAACCCATGACTTAGGGTTTTGGTGACTGATTGTCTGTGACCTTTTTTTCATGGTAACTAAGGTTTCAACTTCAGTTTCAGTTCTATTTTGGTGACCTAGATAGTGCATCTTGGGAGGTTGTGACACTCACCTCATGATGTTTGTGACCTTGATCGCTTTTGGATCGAGATGCTCCTTTGAGGTTGATTTTGACCTAGTGATGTTAGATTGAGACCTTTGGTGGGTGGTAGTTGAGTCACCCTTAGTGTTATACATGCCTTGCTTGAGTTGAGGCTCACCCTAGAGAGTAGGGCCGAGACCATGCTGGCCTTGGGTCACAACATGGGTGGAGGTTAATCATCTTGGGTCATGACATAGGTTGAGGTTGAGACCAAATCTGGTCGAGATGCTTTGTGGAACCTTAAACCTAAGTGTTGTGGGCGGGACATGATCTAGAAGGTTGAAGGTCGCGACATGTGCTAGATGGTTGAGACACATGAGTGTCGCATTCATGGCATCGACCGTGATGGGTGGTCGTGACCTATGTGGTCATGTGGTCAACATAGGGTGATGGTAGGTGGATGAAAACACAAATAAACACTTAATGATAATCATATATGAATGATACATAAGCCATGAATAGTTTTGTTTGGACCATTATCTAATCAACTTTAATGATGTTTCCTAACTTTTATACACAGATATTATGGAGAGTGATGGTTCTAGGGTGGATAGTCATACCTAGTCTTGTAATCTTTAAATGGCTAAGAGGAAACCCTAACCCTAATAATGAACAATGAGCTTGTTTGTTTCCATATTGTGAAAGGATTATAATGTTATGTGGTTATCCTTCTCTCTTGATTATCAAATTCTAACCTACTATAATATTGATAATCATAGCTAGTGCATGTTATGGTGAGTATTATTTGATACAAGTTAAATGATTCTTGACAGGCATGTTGAGGCACTTGTGATACAGGAATGATGTTGTGAATGGTCCTATGACTTGGCAATGACTAGTGGCCTAATATGAGATGAGTTGACAGATTGATATCCCATGACATGTGGCTTTGTTGAGGAAGTTGTTAATGGCAATAATACATGCATAATGTGGTGATAGTGTGACACACTCACTCCCTATACATTTATATCTTCTGACAGTGTGATATGCCCTTATCTTTGTATAGTTTGTTATGGCTTTATACGTTGTAACTTGATTGATACTAAAAGACACTTAATTGACTTAACTTATCAAGTGGAACCTGATCATGTAGTTTTTTTTCCATGTGCCATAGATCCATCTCAGTGTCAGGACTTGTTGGATGGTGAAATGGGCTTTCCTTTAGAGGAAGCTTGGATTCATAAACTATTGATTATATGCATTCACATGATTGGTTGTAGGCCATACCCTGGAAAGACTACAGCTACAGGTCGTAGCTCAGTGATTTGATGCTTATGAGGTTTCACAGGATTAACTATGGGACATACCCTTATATGAGTGAGGTCGTAGCTCAATTTCACTAGAATGATGACCTATACCAAGGTGGGATAGTACTTTCACTATTGACTATATGTCACAGGTTGTAGTTGACTAGTATGTCTTTGATGTGTACTCGTGTACTGACCTTGAGGTTTTATAAGGCCCCTGAACTTGCTTAATGAGTTGAATAAGCTTAGTTACCATAACTAAATTCTTAGAACCCTACTCTAACCTTTTGATATTCTTTTAAATCATAATACAAGCTTAAGTTTCAAATTTGATCCAATTTGGACACTGTTTGAGCAAGTTATTCACATTTTGGACTTTTCTATAATTTACCCAATTCAGAGGTTTTCTTTGCAATATATCACTTGAATTATGTTGCTTAGATATTATATCATCATTCTTGAGCTTGTTGATCCATGGGGCACACATTTAAATCTTGGTTTGAAGGTGTTTTCTCTAAGAGTATTTTAGGGTTTACCCCTTCACGGATGAGGTACCTTTAGTAGCTATCAACTAATGAATTATGTGATTGGCTGGGAAATTCGACAAAGGAAAGCTAAGAAGGTCTTTAAGGACGCTGGGGAATCTTCTTGTGTGTGTTCTTGTATATTCTTAATAGTTTAAGACCATAGAAACATGGGGAAGCTACTTTTACATCTCATGCTTGCTCCCTTCCTTATTCATGGGCTAAATTTACCTCTTCCTTGCCCAAGTTCGAAAATATGCTTGCTTTCTCTTTCCTTTAACCTAGAGAAACGACTACCCTCTGTTTTTCTATGGAATCAAGTTCTCTAAGGTAGAATACAACCTCTTTTTGGAGAAGAAGGTATCCTAGAGCTCCATTTAGCCCTACCTAGGGTTTCCAAGGTCATCTTCTAGGAATTTTGATCAAGGCAAGTTATTTTCTTCCTTCCTTCTTTGTTTCTCTTGCTCTTATCCTTCCTATGACCTTCCTTCAGGTCGTAACCTTGCTTTTCCACAGTACAAATGGCTCTAAAGCTCTAAAACCCTACCTTTCTTGCTCCTCATGCTTAGGGTTTGCTCATTTGATGAAGAAAGGTGCTAGATGGACGAGTTCATAGCTTATGTTTGGATTTTCTACCCTACCTTCTCTTGATTTCTTCTGTGTGGGGTTTCATATTCTCATTAGAGGAAATTTTTATAACTTGCTCCGCGTTTATTGCTTACCATAAACTTACTAGCTCATGTTCTTGCTTGAAAATGATGATTTATGCACTAAAAAGTTATGCTTGACTTGGATTTCAATTTTTATAACGTTCCCTGTTCTGATTTCAGTTCTAGATGAACCGATGATCATGTTTAAGTTATTCCTAAGGTATAATATGACTTGTATCATATTTTTTTGACAACCTGTGGTGCTAAGCACCTATCAAACAATGGTCAATTTTTGGGTTTAAAGTTGATTTCTTGTATAAACCATGACTCGATGATGGTACCATTGCAACAACCCTATGGTGTTGTCTTCATAACAACTGATGGTCATGATCAAGGGTGTCAAATGATGGTGACAAACTATGGTCACTCCCTTAGGTCAGGTTTGGGACCAATTAGAAGTTTAATGATCAACCATTAAGTACCCTACTGATGTTATCAATCAACGACGACATTAGCTTAATATTTGATGCTGATTAATGAATATAGTGTTGATCTAACAAACTATGGTGATTTAATGGTCACTAATGATGGTGGATCAGGTCTATAAAACCTATGTTGTGTCAAGCATTGTAGTTTTATCATCAATTAAGTCTTAGACCAATGGTTTCTTGGGTCATTTGATGCAATGATCGGACCTATACTGTAATTGACGGTTTTAATATATGAACTTGAGCCAATGGTCAAGATCTACTATTTATTCCTCCAATAAAGTGGAATGATGGCTAATGTAATATTTTAGTCCTAATAATGTGATTTAGAAGGTTTCCTTTATATAATCAACTTAAGGAGCTTAATTGTTGACAATGTATGGCTTGTTTTAAATGAATAGTCGATTATGGTTTTTACCCTACTCTCAATGGAACTTTTTGTGTTGTTAATCAAGGGATGTCTAGGGTTAGATGATGACTCTTTCTAGAGAAAAAATCAAGGACTTCATAGGTGGTTTATCTAAGGTGTTTACTTATGTAAACAATCAATGGTCTTACCTTTTAAACATCCAATGGTTTTGGGTGACATTGTGGTATGGTGATATGGGTTGATGATGGAACAAATGGATGGTTACTCTTAATAAGGTAGTCTTACATATTAAATCATAGGAATAGAAGGGATGATAATCATATTGTGTTCATATGTAACCCTAATGAGGTATATCTTGTTATACCTGGCTTTAATATAATTAAATGATGACAATTGGGTATGAATAGTCCTTGAATGACTAATACAATCATGAAATACAGTGTTACTGTTGTTGAAACCCTAGTATGCTATAACCCGATGGTTACACCTTGATTTATGTGTGGGTTCATACTTGACAATAGTATGGAATGTGATGGTGATGCTTCACCTTATGCATCCATGATCCAATGGGGATGCCCTGATTAGGATTTGGGTATGAGTGTTGATTAGTAACATTAATATAATTTATCTTGTGGTCCTAACTCTAATGCAAATGGATAAAGATGGGTATTCATGTTTAACCTTCTTATATTATGGCATGATGGTGAAATAACCTCATTAATATGATCATAACCTTAATATGTTAATTGGTGGTTATCATAGCCACATGGTCGATACTTTCTTATGCTATACATGTGCATTATGAATATGATGAGGGTAATCATAACGAGATTCCTTGCATGTTGATGAAATAAAGGAATGTTCTTAATGTTGACACAACCCTGCTATGATTGTTTATGAATATCTCCTAGCTCATAAATGCAATATTGTGTTGATCTAGTGTATTATATGTAAGTGATGTTGTTGAGCCTTGTTATAAGGCATGCGAAGATAATGATGATCTTGTAGGGAATAGTATGATGGTCTTAATGACCTTTGGGCATGGTTGAGCCCTAAATGAGGTGTAATCCTCTTGTGTTGATAGTGGTTAATACCCTGTAATATTGTGAAAAGGATTTATATCTTGTGATAGTATGATGGCCTTAATGACCTTTGGGCATGGTTGAGCCCTGAATGAGGTGTAATGCTCTTGTGTTGATAAGGGTTGATACACTGTGATATTGTCAAAATAATTTATATCTTGTGATAGTATGATGACTAACATGGTCTCCTGAATGGAAAGTGAATAGTACCATGTGATGATGAGATGAGAAATTATGTTTCACACGTTTTATATCTTTTGAAGTTGTGATATTTATATGCTTGCTAGAAGTGAATTAGGGTTTGTATGTCCACTTCTTCGATGCAGCATATCATGGTTGTGGCTGATATCCTTTGGGTGAGGGTTAGTGCCCTGCCCGCCACACCTTTGGTGAGGGTAGGCGACACCCTTGGTGAGGGATCCAGCTCTTCCATTGACCTTGTATGGCACCGGTTTTGGGCTTCACAGCTGAAGGTTGGATTTGAGTGGTACGACTCACTTCCTTAGGACATAATAAATCATAATCCAGCCGTATAGTATATATTGTTTAAGGAAAAACACAGAACATTGGTTGAGGCCTTGCTTGTACAGTTTCCCTAGTTATATCTTGCAGTTATCTGCACATTCCTCATATCTTGTGATAAGTTCTTATAAAGCTTGTAACTAATCAAGTGAAACTCTAATCATGTAGTGCCCTGTGCCATAGATCCACCTGAGTGTCAGAACTTGCAAGATAGTGAAACGAGTATTTCTAAGGGAAACTTGGAGCGCATACTGTTGAGTATGTGGGGGTGGCAAGTTGAGGATATATCCTTGTCATCCACAATGCAGGTTGTGGAGGTTGGCTATGATCATGCCTCATATATCTGATGCGATTGAGAACGGTTGTGTTCGTGTCTTGGTGATTATATATGTGACAAGATTGGAGGACAACTGTGGTTGTACCTCAAATGGTAGGGTATGCGTACCCACCTCCTTTCACTAGTGTCATGACCTATACCAAGGATGGACTAGGCTGCTAGCAGCTTGGCGGACCCGTACTAACCGGGGGAGGAGAAGATCTTAGGAGTCCGACTCTTCCTAGATCTTGTATGGCACTGATTTTGACTTAATTAGCAATGGCCAGTTAGATTTTGAGTGGTATCCTCAATTTCCTCAGGGCATAATGAAAGATGTAAGATAGCCGTGTAGCATATTTATTTAGGGTTATACACAATGTTTCACATTGGATGATAACCCTTGTTTGTTATCTTTACATAAAGATGATGCTTAGTGCAATTAAGAGATAGTGGATATACTTATGTTGTGGATATGCTTAATATTGTAGATGCATACATACAGTAGTCATTCTTATGTTGATAACTATACTGCTACTGCTGATTATAATCATGATGCTAGCTATCTCATGTTGTTAGTTATGTTTTAGCATGCTAGCCATGCCTTTGTAACTAGAGATGCATAGACTGCTAATCATGCTTATCTAGGTAGTTGTTCTTATGTTGTTATCTCTTCTTATGATGTTGATATGTTCAATCAATTTGACATGCTCATGTTGTTAGCTATGCTATGTTACTAGACTTGCTCATGATGCTAGAACTGCATATGCTACTGAATTGCTTATATTGCCAACAATATAAAGGATGATAGTCTAGATAATGATGATAGTTATTATCTACTCCTTTATGTATTTTGTTAATCATCAGTATTGCTGATCTTATTTGTTATCTCTGATTAAACTACTTAACTATTTAATTGCTTAAAAATGTTGTAATCAATAAACATTGTTGGAGGTTATATCTCTTGTTGGGACATGGGTCTCACCCTTGTGATTTGCCACATTTTTTAGGTAATCGGAAGTGACAAAAACAAACATGTGGCAGCAAAGAGAAGCTATAGTAATGAATCTTTGATAAAGTAGATTATATGTCTAGTGTGTCCTAGAGTCATCCTTGTACTCTCAGGTCTGGGCATGAAAGCTTTGTATATGATGTTTCAAACGAATCAAACTTTTGTTAGCATATTAATGCTTATTTGTGTGGCATATACGAATATTGTTCTCTTGTGTATATATGTTGTGGCTAAGGAAAAAGAACAATTTGTATCAAATTCGTGGGATAGTTTGGATATAAGAGATGTTGGGCTCTCATGCAAATGTTTTTAAGTGGGTGTTGACGTTGAAATTGGTTTTAATTTACCCATATTTTTGGGTATGTGATTATTTAGTGATTGATTGTGTTTTATGTTTTGAGTAATCTCATTTAGTGTAATGGGTTCTCACAGGTTTGGTGAGATCTTGGATTCTGGATCTTCCATAGACCTTGTATGGCACTTATTTTGACTTAGTATCAGTCGGTTGGATTTGGGGGGTACGACTCAAATCCTCGGGGCATCATAAAATACGTAATCATCCAAGTAGTATACTTTCTTAGAATCAAATATGAAAATATTAGATGAGGCCTAGCTTGCTTTCGGTACAATATAGTTTGTAGTGAATATACATGTTCTTCATATTCCTTTTATGATTATAAGATATTTCATAATCCAATTTCAATTGCTTATGTTGATTAGGAATGATTATCTACTCATTGTACTGGTATCTTTACTTCTATTCTTTATTTACGTTATTTTTGCTAATAATAGTGTTGGTGGAGAGTTATATCTCCCTCTGAGATTTGAAATCTCACCTCATAGGTTTCCCACATCTTTTAGGTGGATATGCACGAGGAGTTAGAGATTGTACAATAGAGGCTGATTAGCATCAAGAAGGATAGTACTAACAAGTTTGGAAGTGCTTCTTGTGGTCCTTTTGTTGTTAGAGTCCTAGAGTTGTCCTTGTACACTTAGGTCTTGGGGGGGAGTTATGTATGTTCCTCGACGATGTTATCGATATGAGTTTTGGGTTTATGCACCATTGTTGTACACATTTGATTGTTGTACATGTGTATGTAAGTGAACAAATATCACATGTGATAGTTTGTCTTTTATGGACATGTTGTAAACAACGGTGCTTTATGATATATAATTCAGATGGTAACTTTCTAGACCCTAATGTAATAAGTTTTTGATGTTGGTTCTTGTCATAATTGGTTTTAATTTTTTTTCGGTAACCCAATGTAGAGTTTTGTTTTAATCTCGTGGCGTGTGTTTGTGTGACAAAGGGTGTCACAACTACAACATTCTTTCTGACTATTTTTTGTGTAGAAGTTGCATCATTTATCCAAATATGAATGAATATGATGTACAATTTTGTGAGATTATCATAACTCAAATTAGAATCACAGAGTCATGATGTTGAAAAAATGAATACATTGCACATATTAACAAAAAGAAGTTTAATGTTTTGGAATTTATAATGGTATGACGTAATAGGGAATCTTTTGTTGAATATGTTGTTGAAGCCTAGGGATAAAACTGACTAAGAATAATCATGAAGTGCAAAATCTCTCAGGGAACATCATAATAAATATTTATGTATGGGTAGAAATAAAAATCATCAAAATTAATTAATACATTAAAAATCATATAAACACTATTGTCTACTAGTATATGTAAGAGAACACAACCATTAAAGTATAGATTTTTCCAATCATATATATATTATATATGGTTTGCATGTAATCAAAACAAGGTATCAATCAAAAATAATAATTTGAACTCAAAGGAAAATAATTTTATCTATATTAACCTATAATAAGATTCAATGATGAAACCTTTAGCATTTTGTATAGAAGATATTTAGTGTACTTATCTAGGAACATGTCTCAAATTGCCTCATTCTATTTTACAAATAGATCATGTAACAACAAAATAGTTGACTAGATAACACCCTAAAGTGATCACCATTTTTAGATGAAGAGATATGTAAAGACTCGATCTTTATGATCAAATATTTACAAAATAGTAACAAAAGTATAAATAAATCTTTATTACAATCATGCTTTTACATCAGAGTCACAAAAGCTTTAAACATAAGATTATAAGATTTACAACAAGATTTATCCAATCTACTCTTAAAAAGGGGATAACTCTTGCACATCTCTTCTAGTCCTTCTTTGTATCACTTGTACATGAGTTCCCAGAGGGAAAAAACCATATATGGACCTCATGAAGCGAATATATAGGTCAGTTAGGTTGGTAGTAAATTCAACTATTGACACCTCATTAAGGGAACATATAGGTCAGCTAGGTTGGTAGTAAATTCAACAATTGAGCCATTTTAAAATAAATAAATATTTATGAGATCAAATCTAGCTAAGCCTATTTGTTGGACTATGTGATGACAAAAGGATAATCTAGTTACCATATTAGTTTCAAAAGGGGTACAACAATGTGAAGTAACACCTAGAATAAATAAAGATTTTTTTGTCAAAACTAATATCAACATATTAAATTATTCAGAATGCAATGCTTTATCCATTGGCACAATCAATCTAATATTTTGTCATTTAGTGTCCTCTCCTCTATGTGAGAACAACACTTTTTCAAGTGGGGGTAACTGAAAAACCAATAGAGGGGGGTGAATAGGGTTTTATGATATTTTAATAATAATTCAACCAAATTAAGCAACTACAAAAATATTGGACAAGGGGACAAGGATTTAGAGTGGTTCCAACCTTAGAAAATACTAAGGTAGTCAATCCACTACCCAGTTGCTTACCCAATCGAGATTTTGAAAGTATTAATTTTATTACCTCGCAAGGATATTACATAAAAGTACAATACTTTCACCAAATCCTTCGGACAGCCTTCACCTAGAAGTAGTCTCACCAACCTCGAAGCAACCTTCCTTGAAGTAACCTCAAGCTCCCCTTGAAGTAGCCTTCCTCTTGAAGTAGCTTCCCATTGAGACAACCTTCTTGAAGTAGTCCAAAGTCCACCTTCTCCACCGAGAAGACCCTTCTCCACCAGAGAAGTTAAACCCTCTCCATTCCGTAGCCTTCAACCCTAGGAGTAGCAAGGAGAGTACAAAAGATATAAAGGAACAAGAAGGAAAAATAGAAATTACAATACCGTAGTACCACAAGGCTTGATTTCCTATATCAAGTGTTTTGATCTCCTTACCAATGTATATGAAAGTGTAAGTGTTGTGGGTATGAGATGCTAGCCTATAGGACACGAAAGTGGAGCAATGGGAATGAATAGCCAATTTTTGGAATTGCTCTATTGCTCACAAGAATGAATAGCCAATTGTAAGTATATGCTCAAGTGTTGCACAAGTGTATTTTGGGTGTCCTATGGCTTGTCATGTTTATAGGAATGGCCTATGGATTCTTAAGGACGTTCTAGACACTTTCTAGGGGGTTCTAAGTGCTCAATTAGCCGTTAGGTATCCATTAGTTGCACTAACAATGGCTAGTTAATTAATCCTGAAAAGTGCAGATAGAAACATTCTTGGTCGAGGAATTGTCGACTGAGATCCCAGTCGGTCGAAGATTTCTCGACCGAGGGACTGCCTAGAGTTAAGTGTATATAACGTTCTAATCCAACTCCCAAATACTTTGTCTGTTGTGTCTAACGTCTACCTGGGTCATTCTCGGTCGAGGAATTTGTCGACCGAGAGTGTCTCGGTCGAGGAGTTTGTCGACCAAGAATGACCATGTTTCAATGTTTTGAACTAGATACTAAGTGTGTGTATGAGTGTGCAGTTGTGACACTATTAAAGGGGATGACCTATCTAAGTGTTGTGATTGGTTAAGGAAGATCTAATGCTTGATTTACATGATGTCTAAGTACTTGTACATTATATATTTGTACAAGTTTTACAATTGATTACATTCATGAAATTAAAGCAATTTAGCATATAGATCTTCCAAATATTTGTCATCCACTTTATTCCTGCAACACTCAAGTAACATGTTAGATCGACAAGAATGAAATGTTTGTCATCATCAAAACAAAGGGATTATACTAATGTCTAATTTAGCCAACAATCTCCCCCTTTTTGAAGATGACAAATATTTCCTAAATTTAAAATAAGGAAATATAAATCATGTAAGTTTCATACCTGAAATTTACGTTTTGTAGCCATTCTTGTTTTGCAAGTGAATGCTGGCCGAGATATTATGAAACTCATTTTATGTTTTTGATTTTATATTATTTCTCCCCCTTTGTCATTTCAAAAAGATATCCAAGATAATCATTTAGAATCACTTTTTATTTCCCCTTTAATTTTATGCTATGCTCCCCCTTAAAGAGATATTCAATTAAAATCAAGGGATTAATGCACACCAATTAATGGTAAATTTAGCCACAATTTAATTCTCAATCATTTGCAAAAATTTGTACCCTTTGTGATTCATTGCATATATTACTCCCCCTTATTTTTATGTCTTCTAGGGGAGTAATAATGTAATCATTTGAGCATTATTTGAGCATATAAAGTAATAATGTGGAGCATGTAATATAATCATTGTCTAGGATATTTGAGCAATTCTAAGGTCATAACTAGTTTTTAAGATTTGATTTTGACCTTTTATCAAAAGCACATTTTGAATCAAGATACTAAGATTGAGTATAGTAAAATTGTGTTCAAATAAGCATTTTGTCAAGCTTATTTTAGGTCGACCTTGACTTCGACCATAGCGCCCCTTGGTCAAATTTGATTTCAACCAAGAGGCAATTTCCTGCATATTTACAATTTAAACACTCATATGTGAAGTATAATGTCTGCAGGTAAAATAAATATCAATTTGAAGCATTTTGAGTGATACCTAGTATGAAGATGTTTGTCCTTGATTTTCCTAGAATGTATGTTTTATATTCATATAAGCTTTGATATGGGTACATAAATATCAAATCCCATTTCTTCTTGTACCCTTGTTTTCAGATAAGATCCTTTAGGAGCATATTTCCTTGAAAGCAATATTAATGTCTTAAAGCCAAGATTTTTCTTTTGATTTCTTAGAACAAACAAAAACATTAATATTTTTGTTCTAAGAAACACAATAATCATTATCTATTTTGTCAAGATGCATATATGCCATAGAGTTTTACTGTTTTGCAAATTTTCACTTTCAATGATAGCATCAATGATCATCTATTTATGGTTTGTATATATATGGATCAAAGATTATTTTAGACAAACCAATCAAGTATATGACACAGTAATTATGAAGGAATAGTAGAAGTATATCCACAATACAATGATCAAGATGTAATTTCATGAAATACAATGATTATGACCACATGGTTCCTATATAGATAGATCAAGAAGTACTTAGGATGAACCATGTGGATTATGATAAAACAATAATTTCCATGGTTTATAATTTTCATTTTTAAGCTAAACCATTGTAAATGAACGTGATTAATAGACTTTTTCAATTAATGAAGAAAGTATGTTCAATATCAGTCTTTATATAATACTTTTGCAATATGTTTAAAGATTTCTTATACATAATTCTATACCTTAAAAGATTACTATGTCATGTTTCAAAGATGGTCTCCATTTATTCTTGATTTACGAGTGAAATAAATCATTAATAACAATTTGATAGCATATTAGATTAACTGAAAGCAGGTTCAGCATATTTGTTGTAGATTTGAAAATAGTAACCTGCTCAGTCGACTATTTCTTGACCGATAGTGTTCTCGATCGAAAAGTTTCTCGACTGAGAATATTTTTGTACTATTTTAGAACTGTTTTCAGTAATTGTTTCCAAGTAAAACAAGAATATGAAAGTTAAAGCTTGATTTAGTTGACATATTTAAATATCAAAGCAACATTTAGGTTAAATCTCAACTAATCATATACATTTTGAGAATCCAAACTAAAACAAGTAGTTTAAGATGTATATTTGGAATTTTTAATTTCTTGGATTAACTTGGCGTCCTATTATGTTAAGTTGAGATAGACATAGAGATATACAACTTAGAGTCTTTGGTCATATCTCAACTTAATTTTATCCATTTAGTTTGGGGGTTTTGGAACCCATACTAACTCAACATCCTTTTTCTTGTAGGGACATGAGAAAGAGTAATGTCCAAGACGCAAACAATAATGACAACATATGGAATCAACCTCATATCTCTTTCTATGATTTTGTTCTAGGTTGTTCTTGGGTACATATGTATGTTTGCCTTTAGGTACATACATAGATTGATTTCTTAGTGCTTGTGTCTTTCTCCAACTATGTTTTTGATAAGATTTTCCTTTAGGATTATAACCTAGTCCTCTCCTTCCAATTTGATGATAAGAATTATTTAAAATTTTATCAAGGGTATCATTGTTATTCAAACTACTAATATTTTATTGCATCTTGACAATCTCATCCATTCTCTTATTGATGTCTAGCTTTTCTTGATCTAGATTAGATAATAAGGAATCTCTTTCTTTCACAATAGTATCATAATCTAGATGTGTAAACAAAACAGGTTGTTTTTGAAGATCATTTACTTGAGTTTGCAAGTTTAACTTTTCTAGGGAAAGAAGATTGCAATTTGCTTCAACAAATTTTAGTTTAATATCATGATCTTCAATAACCTTTTTAAGAACCTCATTTTCAGATGTGAGAGTAAGAAGTTTAGCATGTAACTCATCATTTGCCTTATTATATTTCTTTAATTTATTCTTGCACTCAATATACTTATTATGTGTCTCTTCATGACTAGCAATTAACTCTTGTTTAGCTAGATCAAAAAGACTTACCTCTTCTTCTTCTTCTTCACTTATTGTAGCAATTAGACATTCTTTATGCACTTCTTCCTTCTTTTACTTCCATGGACAGCTAGGTGTAGCGTGCCTTGCTCCTAAGAACCAATTGCAACTTGTTGAAGATTGGTGCATGCTTTTCTTTTTCTTGCAGTTGTAGACACCACCGCCCTTCATTCTTCAAGACTTGATTAGAGCTCCTTGAAGCCTACTCTGATACCAATTGAAAAACCACTAGAGGGGGTGAATAGGGTTTTATGATATTTTAATAATAATTCAACCAAATTAAGCAACCACAAAAATATTGGATAAGGGGACAAGGATTTAGAGTGGTTCCAACCTTAGCAAATACTAAGGCAGTCAATCCACTACCCGGTTGCTTACCCAACTGGGATTTTGAAAGTATTAAATTTTATTACCTCGCAAGGATATTACATAAGATTACAATACTTTCACCAAACCCTTTGGATAACCTTCACCTAGAAGTAGTCTCACCAACCTCAAAGCAACCTTCCTTGAAGTAACCTCAAGCTCCCCTTGAAGTAGCCTTCCTCTTGAAGTAGCTTCCCGTTGAGACAACCTTCTTGAAGTAGTCCAAAGTCCACCTTCTCCACCGAGAAGACCCTTCTCCACCTGAGAAGTCAAACCCTCTCCAATCTGTAGCCTTCAACCCTAGGAGTAGCAAGGAGAGTACAAAAGATATAAAGGAACAAGAAGGAAAAATAGAAATTACAATATCGTAGTAGCACAAGGCTTGATTTCCTATATCAAGCGTTTTGATCTCCTAACCAATGTATATGAAAGTGTAAGTGTTGTGGGTAGGAGATGCTAGCCTATAGGACACGAAATTGGATCAATGGGAATGAATAGCCAATTTTTTGAATTACTCTATTGCTCACAAGAATGAATAGCCAATTGTAAGTATATGCTCAAGTGTTGCACAAGTGTATTTTGGGTGTCCTATGGCTTGTACTATTTATAGGAATGGCCTATGGATGCTTAAGGACATTCTAGACACTTTCGAAGGGGTTCTAAGTGCTCAACTAGTCGTTAGGTATCCATTAGTTGCACTAACAATGGCTAGTTAATTAATCCTGAAAAGTGCAGACAGAGACATTCTCGGTCGAGGAATTGTCGACCGAGATCCCAGTCGATCGAAGATTTGTCGACTGAGGGACTACTTGGAGTTAAGGGTATATAACGTTCTGATCCAACTCCCAACTACTTTGTCTGCTGTGTCTAATGGCTACCTGGGTCATTCTCAGTCGAGGAGACCAAGAGTGTCTCGGTCGAGGAGTTTGTCGACCGAGAATGACCCTATTTCAATGTTTTGATCTAGATACTAAGTGTGTGTATGAGTGTGCAGTTGTGACACTATTAAAGGGGATGACCTATCTAAGTGTTTTGATTGGCTAAGGAAGATCTAAAACTTGATTTACATGATGTCTAAGTACTTGTACATTATATATTTGTACAAGTTTTACAATTGATTACATTCATGAAATTAAAGCAATTTAGCATATAGATCTTCCAAATATTTGTCATCCACTTTATTCCTGCAACACTCAAGTAACACGTTAGATCGACAAGAATGAAATGTTTGTCATCATCAAAACAAAGGGATTATACTAATGTCTAATTTAGTCAACAATAACCAGTACCGGGGGACCTCTAGTTGTCTATTATTCATTGTGCAGGGTTGGGGGATATGACCCACCAAGTCTAGTGAGCCAAATCTCTTAGACAATATTTCAATTTTTTGAGCCAATATAAAAATCAACAAATATTTCAACTATTTAACAATGTCCAACATTAAATTTTAGTTACAGTGACCTTCAACTAGAGGTAAAGGCTAACAACAAAATTAGTTCACCACTTTGTTAAAATATTATATAACTGAAATGCAAGAGGGAGAAAAAAAGTTCAGTAATAGAGTCGAGAATTTAGTACATGTTCCAATTGAATTGTCCCAACCTCCTCCAGGGTTAGAGACCCAATCGACCATCCTCACCTTCTCCATCTTACCACTAGGCTGATCATGCCACTATTGATCATGTTCTTCCTTATAGATACCAGTGGCATCAACATCAGGCAGACCTACAACCACATTTTCAGACCCATCACAATCAAGACACGACGATAGACTTACAACCTGAATTGCCTACAACCCTACATACTACAACCATGGACCTTCCTCTTTCCACTATGATGCAACTACCTCATCGGTAGTCGTCGACCTTCCTTTTCCCCTTCTCTGGTTTGTACAACAGAATAGAGATGACAGATCAAGAGTCATCCCTGTCATCGTGAGAGTTGTTTAGTTTGACAATGTCTACTCTTCAAGACCCTTCAACTAGTCACCACTTCCTATTTTGCCATCTAAAGGCCACCTTCTAACCCCCTATCACCTCAATAATGATAAACTGGTTCCTTAGATCTTGTCCACTATAAAGAAGTGTCTACTACATTTCTGAGGTTGAAGACGATGGAGGATAAAGTCCCCTCTCGCACTACCAAGGTACCCTGATACCTTCTCTATTTCAATCCTATCAGAGACTTTATTAGATAAATAGTTAACAAACCCATGCAATGAACCGAAATATGATTAATACTCTACAATATCACATTCACCCCTTAAACTTGGACATGTCATTATGTAAACTAGATAACCAGTTAATCCCTTTGTCTTTGCATATATTAGTTTACTTCAAATGAATATGTCCTATAAATTTTGAAATTAAAAACTACTTCATTGAAGAAGATATGTTGAACAATAATACATAAAATGATAGTGTAAATATTAAGGTGTCAAATGACTTCCTATAAATATAATAGATTAGCCAGCCAATATATTCACTATTATCATATGTATATATCCATCTATATGCATGTTAGAAAACATAATGTCCCTATAACCGTAATATTATACTAATTCATTAGATCATAATCATGGTGTCTATGTAATAAAATTTTCTATGGTAATGACCTATATTAATGTATATGGATCCTTAATTTGCAAAGGATCATAGATTCAAATGGTATTTTCATAACATGAATAAATGGTTTTTCCAAGATGACTCATGACACATAAGGAACTATTTATGATCTTGTTTCCTTTCATGCATTTAGGTGAGTAGTAAAACCTTATGTTTAAGGTACATGTAATTGAAATCTAAATATTGTTATATGACTATCCATTTTAAGTAGTATGTTATATTGCTCATTTTGACATTATTTGTGCATTATTAATCATTATTATTCTGTGAAATTTTATTGCATGAAATAATAAGTATTTTCATCGAAGTATGTCAATTTATCATATTTTATTTGGACTTATGTTGGTTTTTCCTCATTTTAGGTAATTTGAGCACTCACAAGGCAGCTCAGTGCTACCGACATTCTAGTCACTAGTACTGAGTTGAGGCAAAGATCCAACAATGAATTTAAAGAAATCCTATGCTACCGAGATACCACTCGGTGCAGCCAAGACATGGTTTGATGCCACATAAATGCTAAGTCAGTGCAACCAACTTATGGTCCAGAGAGCATCAGTAATTGAGGTTTATCAACTCGTTGCTACTTACACCTGAGCCAATAGTACCGACTTTCATAAGCAAAAGAAGTCAGAACCCCCAAAAGGGTTATGGCTGGGACTTAAAGATGGCCTAAGGCCCACTCATGACCTAAGGGGAGTTCATACAGACCTAGGGATCATGTTCTATGCTATTGCAACTGGGAACAAAGCCAAGAGAGAAGGAGACGATAGATACAACCATGTCTAGGATGATTTGGGCACCTCCAAAGAGCATATTAGCAGCCAAAACATAGCATATCGAGACATTCTCTAGAGGGATCTTCCAACTGGTTTCTCTAGGGGTTTACATTAGTTTTCTATGTTTATCACATTTTCTCTTTTCTCCTCCATGTATGAGACAATAGAAATCATGCAAGCCTAATTCCCTTGTTCTTTAGGACCCAGGAGTATCCCAATATTGCATTACAATTTACTTCCATGATTTAATATAGTTATATTTTTTCATTTTGGGCATATGTCTATGATTGTTTAACAAATTTCCTATGCTTGATCACCATAGTCAATTACTCAAACCATTAATTTCTTTGGGAGAGTGGTAAGGGTTGGACATGTCTAAGATTTACATAGCTTCTATCATGCCTCGGGAGAGGGATTACGACAGTGAAGGTACAACCTATAGGTATCTCTAATGCACCTAGCTAATTCCTAAATTGCTACAAGAATGGTATTTGTCTTAGTATAGGTAGTGTATTATGCTACATAAGCAAGTAATACTTGCTACATGCCCTTGGTCCAAGGTTAAGCGTTAATGCTTGTTAATGAAATGAAATTAATTGAAATGTATACCATGGAAACTACAATCTTAAGGAATCCATCAATATGTAATCACAATCCACTTAGTATAGTTTTCAATTCTTGCAATCAGTGATAATAAAATTACCAATCACCATTTCCTTAGTCCAAGTTAATTAGGTTATAATTAGTAGTTGTTAGGGAATTGTTTGTTACCCTAGTCTGCACTCCTGATGGCTACATAGCCAAAGGCAAGTGGACTTGGGCATCTGTATATAGAATGGAACAAATCATTCACACATGAAATATATATGTAATAGAAGTAACAACAAGATACTAAAGGGGGTAAAGAAACATGTACCCATTTCTATATTCATGTATACTAGTTTGTATTCTATTGTAATCTTAGAGTCTTGAGTGTAGTGGATCTTAATTTGATAACTAAAAATTTGATAAACAAAACATATTAATGCTAAAGTATTAAGTACGCTTGAAAAATATATAACTACAGTTTTAGAGTACTGTAAAAGTTTCTTGGTTAGAAACATCATATAAAGAAAGAAGTAGGAATAAGGCATGAAACACTTAATGACATTGTTTTTATAGAGAGTGTGTTTTTGTTGGATTTTGAGGGAATCAGAGAAGGCAGAGGAAAAAAAAAATTTCTCCCCCAAACTCGGAGCAAGGAAATGTGTCAACGTCTATACAATAGGAAAGGATGGTTTGTGGAATCATACCTTGTACCAAGGCTTGCTCAGTGACAATACCTCGCGGCTTGTGTGGTCTTCACCTCCGGTCTTGGATGGTGTCTATGCAGCTCCTGGTCACACCAGGACTGACGACTCCTGGTCTCACCGGGATTGTTGGGATTGACAGCTGTCCTCCGAGCTGCAGAAATCTCCCGCCTCTGAAGTAGTCCACGCGGACCACCTGGAACTCCAATCTCCTTGTCTCACAACAAATTGGAAGGAGTCGCACCCTCCTGTCAGTGTACTAGTCACCAACACACTCTCCTGCCACCATTCGCAACAGTAGTTGTCTTTCCCTTGTTGTGCCTCCCTTATTGGGTAACAATTACTCGAGCTCTCTCGGTTACCAAAACCAGAGAGAACGACAACTTTGTAGAGCAACTAGTTTGCACTAAGTTGTACTTTGAGATGCCCCCAATACCCCTATATATATAGGAGGGTCATGGGACAGGGTTCTCCATCCCGGGCAATGCGGGACTAAAAGCAGGAGTAGAAGGGTTCGAGATTTTCCACAAAACAACCAACTCGCAACCTGAACCGATCGTCTCCCAACTGAAACGGTCGGTTGACATGTCAACCGATCGGTTGGGACCCATGAAATGGTCGGTTCATTTCT
Source organism: Alisma plantago-aquatica (assembly GCA_963693085.1). NCBI lineage: Eukaryota > Viridiplantae > Streptophyta > Magnoliopsida > Alismatales > Alismataceae > Alisma > Alisma plantago-aquatica. The sequence goes on from OY856409.1 coordinate 1,265,869,347, forward strand.
GAACCAGTCAGTTTGTGGTCCTAATTGGTATCAAATACCAATCCTTGTTCCAATCAAATTGGGCAAGTGAAACGAAAGGAAAATTCTCACCAATCCTACTTTCCCAATTTGCTCGGTTGCAACAGTTGAAACGATCGTTTCAACACTTGAAGCAATCGTTTCACCCTGTCCTTGAGCTGATCGACTCACCACCTGAGCCGATGGTTCACCAAGCTGAGCCGATCGGTTCATCACATGAGCTGATCAGTTGGGAGTGCAGATTGTGCAGAATCAGTCAATTGCAGTTTCAACCAATCTGATACTCTAATCAATCTTTCCAACACCTTGAACACTATGATTTTGAGCTATCAATTAATTGAATGTTTAATTGAACTACTAAACTCCTTTAGTAATCAATCTAAACATTATTTGTGGACAAAACTCCTCTTCCAGGTTAAATCCTATGTGTGTGACCCTACAGGTCCATTTCACATTGGCAGTGAAAGTCCATAACACTTATGACTTCACAGGCAAAGAGCGGTGCCTAGTCACACATCAGTGCTACCCAAGTGAAATAGAAAGTTGGATAACAACTTTCAATCCTACAATCCATGAATGGTGTTATAGTGAATGTATAATTCCTTTGTCACTGATATCCCGAATGAACTCTAGGCATGGAACAATCATCCTGTCAACGTTCATTCACTTTCTTGATCTCAGAGTAGATTGGAAGAGATATGTATGACATCAATATCACATACTGATTCACACATGCGTGCGCATGCCTATTTCAATCCTACTCATCAAGTGGCCTTGGATATCAAACTCTCTCAGGAGGGACAAATCCCATATCTATCACTCACCCCTCAAAAGCCCCATGTGTCAAAGCCACCCAATCATCACCTTTATAACAACCCATGTTTTAGGACTGCGTTTGATGATGTCAAAGTGTGCCCAACGACATGTGTTGAGTGTAGTGATTTTAGGTCAAAGAATCACACTCACCACCATCACTGTGAGTACTAAATGTGACTACCATGTCATGGTTCCATGTGTCAAACTCATGGTGGGTCTGTCTGGTACACTTGTTCTCTAACAAGTACCTATGTGTTTGGTTTGTTATCTCTATATCATGACTAATGAGATTTTGTCATCAACCAATACCATAATCTAGCCTTGTGTGTCATTGTTGTCTATCTACCTTCCACAATGACATCCGACTAGGGATATAACAAGAATGTACAAACTCTTAGCATCTGTATGATCTTATCGTTCAGGTCCTCAACATGAAGGCATACGTCATTGAGTACTGTCATTCTCTAGACATTTAATCTGTTCTATCACTATCTCATATGACTGAACCAGAAAGAATTGGAAGCTTGCCTTTGATGTTTATCAAATCAATCTTAATGTATCCCATTAATCATCCCATGATTGGCTCTCAGGGCATACATACCAACAGACTCCCACTTGCACTGCGAGCCAATCACCCTTGAATCATATTCATAGTGATCTTCAAACATGTCCCACATGTTACTGTGCTCTTTTGCCAACATAGTGAGTTATGGCAACACCTTGCCAAAGTCAGTATAAATTGCATGTCTCACATCTCTTTGCTATACGTCACACGTATGAGATGGAGTTGCCGTAATATGCGATCTAGCATTCCTTTGCTAACCTTTAGCCACAGTGCATGATCAAGGATTCCATACTTGTCATCGATGAGCAGAATATCTATAAGTTCATCTCATGAACTTCCAGATCCATATAGTATCCACTGTTGTTCTCTAACGCATAGATACTCGTCATTCCCTTTTAAATGGTTTTATTGGAACTCTTCCAATTAACAACAAAATTTCACTTTTATATATATCCTATATATATTTTGCGATTAATTTCCTATCCTTTCGAAAGTCCGCATCAATGTAACTCTTTACATTGAACTCTTACTTATCTCCATAGAACTAGTACTTCACAAGTACTTATCAAGTTCTCATGGTATTCTAGTAACCCTTACTGGAAGTAGACAGACATCCACTCGTCATGTCCCACATACGAGTTATCAGGATTGGCACATCATATTTCCATGTCCTACATACAAGATGATGAATGCATTTTATTCTTGCCATGTCGATACATGCAAGATAATGGGATGATTCATACATGATAGATCCATATCTATTCTTAGTGTTCCCATTCTTCATAAGAATTGGACACTTGGCCTTGGGATACTAACTCCATGTAACATGGACAAGTTTTCTCCCACTAAATATGTGCATACTGAACCCTTCAGTACATATTGCCAATGTATGTTTTCTCTTTTCAGGTCAAGAGGTTTTTGAGAACTATCTCTATAGATCTCTATTCCTATCACATAGGAAACATCTCTATCTTCCATAAAGATAATTTCCACTTTTGTATTTCCATTCTAGAACATTTCCATTTCACATCAACATGTGGAATGTGAACACGCTCCCACTAAATCACAGATCCCTTCTTTATCTTTGACATATCAGTCAAACCCTTTCACTATATCATCAAAGTAAAGATCCAATTCTGAGTTGCTTGTACTCAATCAATCACATTGATTAGTCCATTGTAACTTATAGACTTCATTTTCATTAGTGGATTCATAAAGCTTATAGGTTGTGTCACATACACATCCTTGTTTTATTCCTCATAGGAATGCAATTTTAGTATCCATATGCCAAATGTCTTAGTCATTAAGTTGCAATTAACAAGCATCATCCTTCGCAAAATGTTATCCATGTGTCTTAACACTTAAGACTTATTTGCACTTATGGATTTCATCCAATGAGTGCTACCATCAAGGTCATACCTTATGGTTCACATGGATGTCATTTAGGATGTAATGGTCATAAACCATAACTCAAAATTCGGTTCCTCATATTCATCTAGATAGTTGACTCATCACATGAACAACTCATCACATAGATAATTGAGGTGTATCTGTCAAGGATATAAGAACTCACAACTCCTTGTGATTCTCAATGTCCTTTAATAGTGTGGGGTATTCTTTTAAGAAGAATTTAGTTATTTGATAATCATTCTCTAACTCCTTAGAGTATGATTCCTTCTTGATTTAGACATTACCATGCCTTAATCATGAGTTCACTATGATACACTATCATAATCACTCAAAAGGATCTCAAACATTTGGTCCAAGTATTTCATTCATTGATCTCATCAAGAATTAACATTTTACCAAATTTGTACTTCATTTATGATATTCTTGAACACTTTAAGATATTCATATTGGTATTTCTCTAAACACCATTTGAAGTATTAACACTTGTTCCAATAGGTATGTAAATACATCACATGTATTATACCTAATAGGATAATCATTCTCCCACTACCATTAGTGAAGATTGATTAATCATGTCCAAGATATTCATGTCTCTTACTGGTTCTCTAACTAAAAGTGTCTAGATTTATCCATCACATGGAAACTAGAAATGAATTTCTCATGATTGATGCTAATTTTATTGTTTGAGTTATCTATAACTTTTAGGTATCATTTTATCTTATGCATATCAAATACCACAAGATAAACAAGGCATTGCCACAAAGATCATATCTTTAGAAATTGAAACATCTCTTTATTGATTGCCATCATTGTCATACTTTATGCAAAAATAAAGTGTTTCTATCTATTGGAAAATATGAAATAACAGTTCATAACTGTATTACATGCCTTTTAGGCTGAAAATAAACTAAAGTACTCCTATCTATGGCGGCAACACTTGCCCCATTTATTGAGTGTTTTACACTTTACATCTTGTATACCTCAAAAAGTGTTACAAGTTTACTTTCATGACACCTTTAAGTAGAGACGGTTGTTGCCTCCTTCTTCTTTTGTTCTTCCAGATAGAGAGGACAATTCCTTTTCCAATGTCCTGGCTTTTGACAATGGTGGCAATTTCCTTTCTTGGTCACGCCTCCCTAGGCCTTGAGAGATGAAGACAACTTGGGTTTGGCTAGCATCAGAACCTTTCTTAGCTTTGCCCTTGCCCTTGTGCTTGGACTTGCCTTTCTTGCTCGTGATCACCATCACAAACTTAGGCTTGTCCTTCTTCATCTGTGTCTCGGCTGTCCTCAACATGCCCAACAACTCTGACAGTGGCCTATCAAAGTTGCTCATGTTGTAGTTCATCACAAACTGACTGTAGTATTCTGGCAACGATTGCAGTATCACGTCAGTAGCCAACTCTTGGCTCAGTGGAAATCCCAGTCTTTGTAGGTTCTCCACATACCCAATCATCTTGAGTGTGTGAGGACCAACTGGATCTCCTTCTATCATGACGCACTTGAATAGTGCCCTTGAGACATCGTATCTCTCTTGCCATGCTTGATCTTCATACATGTTCCTGAGATGCTGAATCATCTCAATGACACCCATGTTCTCATGTTGTCTCTGCAACTCGTGGTTCATAGAGCACAACATCAAGCACTTTGCATCAATGGCATCATCAGAATGCTTCTTGTAAGCATCCCTTTCTGCCTTTGGTGCATTAGGAGTAGGTTCCTCTGGAATTGGAGTATCCAGGACATAGAGCTTACACTCTTGAGTGAGAACAATTCTCAATGTCCTATACCAGTCGTGGAAGTTTGTCCCATTTAGCTTGTCCTTTTCAAGGACCGATCACAAAGAAAAGTGATTGTTGTTTGTTGCCATTTGTACTATAAAAGGAAAATATGCAATTTTAGTCCAAAAACTCATTTTTGACTTATTTGATTGATTTGAAAAGTTAACGATATAATTAGGCCTTTAATTAATTATCGCTCCCACTATTTTACTTCAAATTGATAGCCCTCACTATCAATTCATAAGATTGCAGCATACAACCTTCTAGTGGGCAAGATCCTGAAATCCTCTAAGTCATGGACCAGCTAGGGCTGTCACCCACAACTTAGATCTCTCAGGTAGGCAACTCTTACCAATTGCATCATATGCAACTCTTGATAAGATGTCATATGCAACTCCTTGCCATGATCATCTCCATGCCTCAAGGTACTAGATCCCATCTAGATCACCTTGTTAAGTCTGATCCAAAGCAAACACGATGAATATGCGCCCTGCTGGGGCAGACCCACACATTCATCCTTCACGCTTCCAAGAGATAGACGGTGCACCACGCTAGGGCGTGCCCACACTTGGTCAATTAAGCTTTTCACGTGTGTCGCATTTGGAAGGCATCTAAAACTTAATATTTAATGAGGGATTTGGTTTTTATATACATATACATATACATATCCAATCACCACAATACATAGTACGTATCATAAACATGCTATATCCCACAGAAAACATGCAAAACAATAAAAGCGATGATTATGGCCATCCTAATGTGATTCCTCGAGCCAAGAGGAATCACGGTCATCTAGGTCTACATCACATGCAACTTGTACCAGATGAACTCTGTGCTTTTCCTTTCTAGGTTTGATCAACTCATCACATGACTGATCGGCTCACCATCAGGCCGGTCGGCTGGGTGCCACCAGCCGATCGGTTGGCTCCTCCAACCGACCAGTTCGTCTGGTCATCGTGCATCTCATCATGGCTGCCACCCTCTTGTCTCGCTCCTCAAACCGGTCATCAACCGATCGGCTCACTCCTTGAACCGATCGTCCCGAACGTCAACTAGTCGGTTCACGCCTTGAACTGATCATCTCAGCTGTCGTCGGGATGTCCTCCATTCTTCGACATAATAAGAAATAAAATTCTATCCTATTTTACATTGTAAAAGGAGAAACCTCGAGTTACATTCAAGGGGAGCAAAGGTAGGAAAGAAATCTCAAATTATTTCGAGTTACATCAGGAATAGGAGAAGGAAGATCGGTGTGTAGACCGAGATGTAAGCAACCACATACAACCATACACAGATAGGGTTTATTGGCCATAACCACGCTATACATCCACAACAACACTCGTTTAAGGGCGACGTGTATCGAGTGCATTAATAATACATATCATATATGTAATTGGGATTTGTGGATTTAGGATTGGACATGCATAAAGCCAATTTTATTCGCATTATATGCAATAAATAAAGGCGACAAACCAAAATCGATCATATCGATAATCCCTAAAGTATAGAGTAGTTGACGTGGCTCTGATACCACTGTTGGGTTTTAGGGGAGGCAGAGAAGGCAGCGGAAACAAAAAAAATTTCCCCCAAACTCGGAACAAGGAAACGCGTCAACGTTTATACAATAGGAAAGGGTGGTTTGTGGAATCATACCTTGTCATGAGGCTTGCTCGGCAAAAATACCTCGCGTCTTGTGCGGTCTTCACCTCTGGTCTTAGATGGTGTCTGTGCAGCTCCTGGTCGCACCGGGACTGATGACTCCTGGTCTCACCGGGACTGTCGGGATTGACAGCTGTCCTCCGAGCGATAGAAATCTCCCGCCTCTGAAGTAGTCCACACGGACCACCTGGAACTCCAATCTCCTTGTCTCACAAGGAATTGGAAGGAGTCGCACCCTCCTGTCAGCGTACTAGTCACCAACACACTCTCCTGCCACCAGTCACAACTGTAGTTGTCTTTCCCTTGCTATGCCTCCCTTATCGGGTAGCACTTGCTCGGGCTCTCTCGGTTACCAAAACCAGAGAGAACGAAAACTTTGCAGAGCAACTGGTTTGTACTTTGAGAAGCCCCCAATACCCCTATATATATAGGAGAGTCATGGGACAGGGTTCTCCATCCAGGGAAATGCGGGACTAAAAGCAGGAGTAGAAGGGTTCGAGATTTTCCACAAAACAACCAACTCGCAACCTGAATCGATCGTTTCACAACTGAAACGGTTGATTGGGGACCTGAGCCAGTCGGTTGACATCTCAACCGATCGGTTGGGACCCATGAAACGGTCGGTTCATTTCTGAACCGGTCGGTTCATGGTCCTAATCAGTTCCCGATTGACTTTCCATCTTTTGTTTCTAATTGGTATCAAATACCAATTCTTGTTCCAATCAAATTGGGCAAGTGAAACGAAAGGAAAATTCTCACCAATCTTACTTTCCCAACTTGCTCGGTTGCAACAGTTGAACCAATCATTTCAACACTTGAAGCAATCATTTCACCCTGTCCTTGAGCCGATCGACTCACCACCTGAGCCGATCGATTCACCAAGCTGAGCCGATCGGTTCATCACATGAGCCGATCGGTTGGGAGTGCAAATTGTGTAGAATCAGTCAATTGCAGTTTCAATCAATCTGATACTCTAATCAATCTGTCCAACACCTTGAACACTATGATTTTGAGCTATCAATTAAATGAATGTTTAATTGAACTACTAAACTCCTTTAGTAATCAATCTAAACATTGTTTGTGGACAAAACTCCTCTTCCAGGTTAAATCCTATGTGTGTGACCATGCAGGTCCATTTCACATTGGCAGTGAAAGTCCATAACACTTATGTCTTCAAAAGCAAAGAGCGGTGCCTAGTCACACATCAGTGCTACCCAAGTGAAATAGAAAGTTGGAGAACAACTTTCAATCCTACAATATGTGAATGGTGTTACAGTGAATGTATAATTCCTTTGTCACTGATATCCCGAATGAAATTGAGGCATGGAACAGTCATCCTGTCAACGTTCATTCACTTTCTTGATCTCAGAGTAGATTGGAAGAGATATGTATGACATCAATATCACATATTGATTCACACATGCGTGTGCATGCCTATTTCAATCCTACTCATCAAGTGGCCTTGGATATCAAACTCCCTCAGGAGGGACAAATCCCATATCTATCACTCACCCCTCAAAAGCCCCATGTGTCAAAGCCACCAAATCATCACCTTTATAACAACCCATGTTTCAGGACTGTGTTTGATGATGTCAAAGTGTGCCCAACGACATGTGTTGAGTGTAGTGATTTCAGGTCAAAGAATCACACTCACCACCATCACTGTGAGTACTGACTATGACTACCATGTCATGGTTCCATGTGTCAAACTCACGGTGGGTCTGTCTGGTACACTTGTTCTCTAACAAGTACCTATGTGTTTGGTTTGATATCTCTATATCATGACTAATGAGATTCTGTCATCAACCAACACCACAATCTAGCCTTATGTGTCATTGCTGTCTATCTACCTTCCACAATGACATCGACTAGGGACATAAAAAGAATGTACAAACTCTTAGCATCTGTATGATCTCATCGTTCAGGTTCTCAACCTAAAGGCATACGTCATTGAGTACTGTCATTCTCTAGACATTCAATATGTTCTATCACTATCTCATATGACTGAACCAGAAAGAATTGGAAGCTTGCCTTTGATGTTTATCAAATCAATTTTAATGTATCCCATCAATCATCCCATGATTGGCTCTCAGGGCATACATACCAACAGTTTTTAGTACATTTCCATTATACTTAACAACACATTATGGCCATTGACCAACTTCCCATTGGAAGGGTCGATAAGGGTGCTCAAGATTATCCAACCCTTTTATCGACATGGTCTTCCCTATCTTGACATCTCAAGTAAGGTTCCCAACCTTGTGCTCTTATCTTGAGAATACAGGAAGGTACACAAGGTTTGTATAATGGATAGGTTCAATTATGTTCAAGGTTTGTGCTATATATTTCAATAAAAATGAATGTACTACTCATACGGAACAAGTAGCTCAAACAAGTAATTATCTAGTTAAGAATTCATACGAGCATACATACAAACAAGCCAATACCATAGTAAGGTCCAGAGATTAAGCACATCTTATGATTTGTGAGCAAGTTATTATAAGATCTCTAGAGATGGTCCAACCCAAAAAGGGGACCTATGATATAGAAGACATAATAGAGTCTTAGATCACTAAGGTTTGTTAAGATAAGCATCATATGATTCATGTGGATGTTTCTCAAAAGTTAGGTTTCACTTAATTCTAACTTGGTTTCCAAAGTTTCAAACATGCATGCAATGATTCCATAAAGCATAAGCATAAATTCTAGACCTTAGGTCTGGGTAAACCATCCACATTATGAGTGATACCAGAAAAACGTGATCTTTGATTTGGATATAAGGGAAGCATGGGATTTACATTATTAACACGGTTTAACATGCAAGATCATGATAAAGTCATATTAGAGCAATTCTGTGTAATCAAGGTCGCATTTTCAAGTCACATAAGCATTGAGAGCATGTGATAGATCAAGTTGGTATTTAGTGTTACAAGCATGATGAGTCTACTGATTTAAACAAGAAAGTACATGGGTTTAGTATAAAAGTCATGTTTCATCAAAAAGAATAAACTAGGTCAACTATATCATTTTGAAGCACATAAAAGGTACTTGGGCATCATGAATCAAACATGGGCTACTAGCATGAGATGTTAGTAACCAAGTCACATAGGATCAAAAATATTTCTGATTTGAGGTCACACATGGATTTATAATCATTATTGATCAAACATGCAAAAGATTCAAGATATAGGTACTAAAGTCCATATAATTCACACCACATAGCAAATGGCACAATCATGAAGCCGCTAATGAAGCTAAACATGGTAGGTAGATCCCATGGTTCCAAAAAGTACATGAGTTTACTGATTTAGAGGTTGGATGCTCATTTAATTATTAGACATATCAAAACCATGAAATTAAGCAAGTAACATCATCCATAAGCAAAAAGGGTCACTTTAGGTTAAAGGGGAAAAAGTGCACATCAAATGTGATCTGCTTCATGATCCAAGGAAAAATATGGATAAAAGTTACTATTATAAATATCAAGAGTGATATAATAAGCAATAATACTAGATCGAAGCAATATACACAATTAAACATTCAAATACCATATAACGGCATGCATTTTAGGATATCAGGAAAAAACAAAGAAGAACTAGCTTCTGAAACTAGTTCCATTCGATAGATATCATTGACAAGATCAAAAATCATATGTTACATGTGCTATTTGGCCAAAGGATGTGGAAGATACCAATTTTCGAAGTTTGTACACTAATTATGGTATTTTTGAAGGAGATATACCCTTATTGGGCCCTGAATTGGGCTAGGGACATGAGTCAGCATGACCTGGAAGCCTCCAACTGCCGCCCTATGCTATAGGACATGTGAATGCTATCCACACTTGTAAAGCACTCCCAGGGTCACCCCATGCCATTACTGACTGCTCACAGGCCTTCGGTGGCTCGCGACCCTATTCAAGGCATTCTAGAGAGATTGCACTGGGTAGGGCTCCACCCAAGAGGCTAGCCATTGGATCTGGGCTCCATGCTATGATCAACGGCTCAGGAGAAAGTCACTCACCCGCGCTCGAGTACACATGATGGGTCTATCCGCTATGTCGGCAAGTAGGTGGTCGGAGGGAGTGTTGTGGTAGCTATGCCCATGAAGAGCAGCCAAAACCTAGTTGGGGGGCATCCCTGGGAGCTCATGGAGGTGGAGATGGGAAAAGGTAAGCATAAAAGACTTTGTGCTTGGTTGGATGATTATTATTCTTATATTATCTCGATTTGCATACCGGGCCTCTCTCTCTCCTTTTTATATGTAAAAGTATTGATTCCTTCCTTCCTATACATCATCAAATGTAACTCAAAGTTTTTCTATTACAATGCAATATGTTAAATAGGATCATGATAGTTTTTTTTAAAGTTTGACAAAGAAGGCGTTCTTCTCTAGATGAACTGATCATTTCCGAAAACAAACTGATCAAATGGTGGACTAAGGAGGCCATATGACAGGAGGAGCCGATAGATCGGTTGGTGGCCCGACCGGTCGTCTGGAGGAGTCCAAACATCGCTTGCATCAGAGGCCAGTGGACCGACCAATTAGGCATTGAAGATGGAACTATAGTTACATGACATTTGTGATCCAACTACTGGCTAAGGTGACACTAAAAGTTCAAAAAAAATGATGACAAGGAATATGCGAAGATTGCTATATGATAAATTGAAAATAAACCTATTTATATCATAGTATATGTTTCATTTGAAACTTTCAGTTTGGAATAGTATTATTGCAACTAACTAGTACGTTCCAGATTCATACATTTACAGATTAATACTGACATTGATTCAGATCCTAAAGAGTATGACGAGAGCCATGTGGCAAGATGCCATTTGTTATCTACACATGTCAATAAACATTTGTTAGTCATTTAGCATTCTTGTGTGGTATGACTTCATGTCTTGTTTTCAAAAGAATGAAGATTATTATGTGTATTTGGTCATTGTGTGAAAACCAAAATGTGGTCAGTGAAGATGAAACTGATAAGGTTTTCAACAAATAATTTTTTCCTTGTGAGTTATTGATGTATCCACTCACACAAATATGGTGTTCACGCATTTAGATAATTGGTTAACTACTGCCTTTGAACTTAGATATTTATTGGCGTCAAATTGATAACTAATTCAGAAACTGCCTGCTAATATGCATGGTGGTCAGGATGATTAAATAATTTTTTAGTGATTGGGAGTGATGAGTTTGTATGTACAATTGTCCAGTATGTATACGGCATGTTCATTCATGCATATATGTGTTCTTTGTGCGTATACTTGTCCATAATAAACCAGACATGGGAATGACGGGTGCAAGTGTGTATGAAGTGGTATACAATTATACAAAGGGCAATGTGGATGTATGGTTTTCCAAATGTGATATAATCTTTTAATTAATATTTTTCACGACTAGTCTTGATTTGTATAATTTGATAGAGATAGAAGCTGAAGCCGGTGAAACATGGTCATCCAGATATCATGAACCATATGTGTAATTGTTTTGTAATTTGTTGCATAATGTATTGTGTGTGATAAGTCATTGATCGTTTTTTGCATTAAGGAAATGGTTGATGGAGATGTTTCGTAGGCTGGTCATACCATACCTACAGAATCTAAAACAAATGATGGTGACTGATGTGTATTGACGACAACATGAGTCAATTACGGGGGTTTATTTGGGATGTATTATACTTATACTTCCTTAGTTCTCTAGTCGATGTAGGACATGTGCATCAGGAAGCACCTATTCGGGACATGCGAAAGGTTAATTGAGGACCCCAATGAAGGTACAATTTATCAAATTAAATTGGCATTTAGGTACTACACTAATGAGACGAATAACTTGCTTGTGTGTGTAATGTCATTGTGATTTGCAAAGCACTAGATTCAGACCATCATTAGAAGGAAGATCTATTAAAGTTGGTGCATCAGTTTGGATTCAGTTTGAATACGAAAGCAGAAAAAGGAATATACATGGCTAAGATTAACCTTTAAAGAGATGGATGTGAGTTTCATCATGTTATAGTTTGAGTAGTGTGAACTTGGTTTGGATTTTTCTATTTGATGACCATGGATGTACGTTGCACTTTGACAATAATGATTTGATAGCCCTAATCACATAAACCATAAAAAAAGTAAAGGAGAACATTTATAAGACAACTTTTGCACGCACAACACTAGGCTTTGAATAAAATAAATGGGACAACAAATTTTTTCTTTTGGTATAGGAGTGCTAATTGTAAGAATAGTAAATATAATCACATTCAGATGTCTTACAACTTACAAGTCTTGTATGTACAGGAGTCCAGACAAGGTATTACTCATGTGCTCAACAATATGAGACTAAACACATATAACCAGTACATACTCTAATAGTCTCCCTCAAACTGGAGCATCGGTGAAGCACATGTGCAGTTTGAAAAGGAAGACACAAACATGACATACAAACTAAAATTATTAAAATAGAGATATACTCAGCTCCTACAAAGATCACTCCTCTTGAAGCACATCATAATATAGCAACTAGTATGAGAAAGCTTGAACTAGAACATTTTGTTTTCTTCTTATTTCCTCTTGATGAGGCAAGCCCCTATCTTGATGCCGTTGTTGGAGAAAAATTATTGTTGGTGAAGGAACTTACTTTAGAATTAAAGAGAGCCTATTGCTGACGTCGATTTATCTGGAGGTTGGAGCTCTTATAGGCATAAGAAAGACGAAATAGGGGTTCTTTGCCCCTGCCTTACCATTTGAGGATGGAAGAACAACAACTATACTATTAGAGAGAAGAGAGGTTATGTGCGGAGATGACGACATGATGGGGGAATACGAGAGAGGTGAAGTTGGAGTTGTCGCATCCGAGTGCCAGTAATTGGACCTCCTTGTTGGAGGATGATGTAGATGCTGACAACGAAGATGGTTGAGAACTGAAAGGGGAATGAGGTTGAGCCTGCCTTTTTTGATGGTTGCAGAGTCAGTGTTGTTGTCACTACCATCGGAACAACAACATACTAGAATCCATCGTCAAGTTATGTTCTGTGGTGCACCCGACGTCAGATGCCCCCGCTCTTGAGCAAACAATGGTATGAACATAGAAGAATGGAGTTTGGTGGGATGGAAGTGTGAGAGAGAGAAGTTTGGGGTTGCTAATGATAAAAGAAGAAAATGAGAGGGATGATTGAAAAAAATGGATGACGAAGTAAAAATTAAAGAAGGAATTTTTCATGAGAAGAAAGAAGGTGGCTAGCTTGGATAGGAAGACAGAAAATGGTTTGGAGAACAAGACAGTCGGTTGGCTTGGAAATAAAAGGAAAAAGGGAAGGGGGGGCGCTCCGCTACGGTATGGTGTGGAGGGGAGGTGCGGTTTTTTTAAACTTGAGAGAGGAGAGGATATCTAAGAAAGAAGAAGAAAACAAAATGTTGAGAAGAATAAGAGGGAAAAAAAGAAATATATGAATACTAAAGAAGTGAAAGGAAACCTAAGTTTGACTAGAAGTAAAGAAAGAGAGAAAAAAATGGACAATGTTATTAATTAAAAAAACGTTAATGCTATAAAGGGATAAAGATAAAAAATAGAAGGATAAAATACTATCACACAAAAAGGCCAACGGACGGCATAACAAGAGCGAAGGGGTTGCCTCTAGCCAGCTAGGAGTGTCTTTATTTCTCTCTCTCTTATATGATCTTGGCTCTGATACCATGTAAGAATGGTAAATGTAATTATATTTAGATGTCTTACAACTTATTACAAGTCTTGTTTATACATGAGTCTAGACATGGTAGCACTCTTGTACTCGGCATTATGATACTAAACACATGTAACCAGTACATTCTCTAATAATATTGTCATTATCTTTTCCTCTTGTACTTGGGATTTTTTGCTTTAGTTCATAGTTTTTTGAGTTTATAACTCAAAATTCACAAGCTTCAAAAATCAATGCCAACCATACAAATGATATATGTGAAACAATGTTTGTTTATTTCTACCCTAGTGGGCTACATTATTTGTGTTGATATGAAAATGGTAAATCTTATACTTGAAACCAACAACCAATATGAGATGATTAAATTTATAACGAATGAGTATTATATATATTTGATAGTAAGTATTAGTCTATATTTTGTTGGGTATTGCTAGTAAAGTTCTTCATAAGGAGAATATGTTGCACATGAGGATGTTAGAATTGCCACATTTATAGAGGCATACATAAGTGACAAAATCTTGTGCATGCATACTAAGAAAATGCATGTAGAGTGTGATTTCACTGAGATAATGAAAGTAATATTGATTCAGATGATAAAAGCTTAGATGTCCATCCCCTCATGGAATTTATGTCGTCAAACAAAAAGCATAATCAATTAAGTTTACTGGTGTATTTGATTATAATATTCAAAACAAATTCTATGAAATTATGTATGAACATCTCGACAAACAAACACGCTACAAAAATCTTCACCCTATAGACTGGTACTGTTTTATGTTGCAAGGAAATATTATTGCACTGGGTAACCCTATTCTGGGTGTATTAACATGGTCTGTTAAGTTAAACTCACAAAACAATGGCATTAATATAATAACACAAAAAAATGTATACTAGTAAATATTTATATCAAATTTTACATATACATTGATTTTTAATATCAATGATTGGGGCTTTATAATGTCTATTATTTAATAAGTGTTGTATTGCTTCTATTTGTAACATATTTGAAAATATAAAACCAAAGAAAGCAGTTGATATTAAGACACATTGTTGGAAAAAGATAGAAAATCAAGTGTCAAGAGGGTATGCATAGAGATAACTTAAACTTACATGTATCCCTTATTGTAACTGTATAGTTCTCTAACATGTTATTATTGCAAAAATTTAAGTGTTATTATTGCTTATATTTTTCTATCGTCTGAGCTGGTGAATATTTGTTATGATCGACTACAACTTGTTAATGATGGATTAACAAAGTTTTACAACATTGAAGAGGACTCAGTGACATTAGCAAATGTTATTCCTAAACATGTAGAATTGAAATCCAAGACCGCTAACAAACTGGTATTTGCATTATCATTATTGATATATTATTTATTGTAAAATACTTTTTAATAAAATTTGAAAGAAAAATTATAAATTATGAGAGAAATTGCTTTAAAAGACTACAATGTTGTGACTAAAAAGATATTATCTCACAAAAATTTCTACAATGAATCCAACTCCCAATTATTAAAAATTCTGGTGTTGCAAATATTGGGACTAAAATGTATGAAATGAATTTATTTCATTTTTTCTATGAAATTGCAAGGTTTCTTGTTTTGTGACGTTGTTTAATTTAAATAGAAAGTCCTATTCTATTGCCGATGATAAAAATGATCTAATTGATTGTGTTGTTAGACAAGTTAGAATTAAACAATCCATTGAATATGTAAAAGACCTAGGTTTGAAAAGTTATCACAACAATTGCATAAATTTGATTTAAGGGCTATCAACCAGTAGTGAGTGCAAAAGTGTGTTCTTGTATACAAGTTTTTCACTACTGTAATGTGTGTATACAAAATTTTCATTGTAGATATTAAGGTTCCACCAATATTGATTTTGAGTTTTGGTCATTGGGGCTAGTTTTAGGAATGAAGTTGAAATCTATTAACAAAAATGCTAATGAGGAATACATAAAAATGGATGCATGCCAGTGTCCATCGAAGTGCATATGCCATTATAACTCATTTCATTGAGATATACTATGGTGTTCTTCAACAATTCTCCTAGAATACACTATGCAGAAATGATTTGAAAAAAATTACAACACTAATGTCACAATTATAATGGTAGAGAAATTCCATATGATGTGGGTTGTTGGATATCATTATCTATGTTTCATGTTTATTTATCTATGGTTTGTATTAGTAAGCATTTTTCTTTGGGGGTGGTCATGGTGATTTTTTAAGGTTAATGATATAAAATGACTACATGATTGTATTATAAGATCCGCTAATGATCATTTAATTGTTAATGTTATAGGAAAAATAGTGATTAAATGAGTATATGATCTAAGAAACTTTTATCTAGGTAGAATGAAGGTATCTATAATTCCCCTCCTATTGAGATTTTATGTTGAAGATGGAGAATGGTATTGATTTGTATCAATAAAAACAATATTTTTAGTCTTCTACTAATAATATCTAATTCAGACGTGTACCATAGACAAATTCTTACATGATGGAGAACATGCTAAACAATGTTAAGTTGTACATGTGTGTAACATGTCAAGAATCCTAAAATTATCTTTCTTTATAAAATCCAGATAGACTAGAGACATTACTACAAAACTTATTAAAATTGAGGGACAAATCACTGAGTAATACATGTGAGTCCATGACTAAAGGGTGGTGGTTAGGGACAATCTTCAACCATTGTTCCCTCACCAAAAGCATTGTGACCAATAATAGTTGGTTAGGTCCTATCTTTAATCAACATACATAGAAGCTTTACTAATCAAAAATGAAAAAAGGAACTTAATTCCTTGTTAACATTATGCACCCAGTATTCTAAAAAGCGGTAATCAGTTAACAGGAAGACATGGTACCAAATAGAGTATATATGATATGCGTGAATAAAAGTGGGACAATTATTGATTTTAGTCGGTTTTGATTTTTTTAAGTGTTAACTATAAATCACACATTGGCCATATATAAAATTTGTATTAGTCATATGTTAGATTTGTACAACTAATTAGAGTAAAATCTTATTGTAATATGAGATTAATCATGTCCTAAAAGGAGGGAGTTAAAATTCATTCTAATTATAATTAAGCATATATACAAACAAAATGAACATTATCTAAGTAATCAATATAAAGAATATGCATCAAAATCACTATTTGTTACGAAGAAGCTAACAATAACAATTAGTGATAGACTATTATTATAGTAAATAACTAATTGTAAATACTAATAATATTAGAGAAGAAAACATAAACAATAAAAATCAATTCAATAAACATTAACCTCAAAATTATTGAGAAAACATGGGGACAATATAAAATATGTGAAGAGAGGAAAGAGAATGTAACTGTAGTGACCAATAATAGGTTTAGAAAAAGTTACTATAAAAAGTATTACTGCCATTCGATTTTGAAAATTGTCGATTAATCGACCGATCATATTCATACCCCCAAGTGGTCGATTAATCGAACGTGGACAAACTACAAGTTCGGTCAGACATATGCGGAGCGGTAAAACTGTCAAACTGATTATTCGACATATTAAACCGGTTTTTTGAACACTATAATTGACTTTTAAACATTCAAGTTTGAGTATACATAATTTGCAAAATATATGCACCATGATAACTTAGTCATCATTAATAACATGACAACAAAATCAACTTAACACACATCATAAAAGAAAAGTTTAGCATACATCAATATTGTATTTAATTCTAGTTGTAATGTGCACACTCAAAATAAATGACTAGAGAATCATATTTGCTCAAAAAAGTTATAATCTTATGTAATCACTTTCACATAGAATTCATACACATCTATGTCAGATCATATTGTTTAATATTTATTTGAACAAAAAATAATCTACTACCCAAACAAGTTTACTTCATGTATTTTTCTAACAATACTTTCACAACATCTTCCACAAAAGCCTTCTCAAATATTCACATCAGTTCTTTTTCCTTGTAAAGGTCCTGCATTATAAAATGATTTACATTAGATTTATACAACTTATCTTAGACAATACCACAAGGAGATAATAACCGTATGTTAGAAAAATAATATAAAACAATTATTAACCACTAAATATGTAAATCGATACATTTTATAGCAAAAGAAGAGACAAGTTGACCAATACTCACATATTTACAAAAATGAAAAATATGGTAGATCATAGTATTTGACTTAACTTCCATCATGATCGTCAAGAAAAGTGTCTACTTGTAGTAACATATTGTATACCATTTTACTTTAAATCATCTAACAAGACGTAATCTTTTGCAATTAACTATAAATAATGATTCACGTAGTTTTATACTTTCGGTAAAGATTTATTTGTTAAGATCTCAAACGAGAGAATATGATGAGTTTGGTGGAAGAACAAGATAAGAAAAAAAGAGAACGATCACGCAACCAAAATACAGAATTTACGTAGTTCGGTCAGATGACCTTCTCTATGGGAGGGGGTGAGATTTCCACTATATCAAAGAATGATTACAAGGAGGAGTGCTCTCAAAAGAGGTAGAGTATACCCTGAGTACGACGGCTACCATCTAAATAGAATACATGATGATTACAAACTCTAACCAGAGCGTATATATTTATAGATGTAGAATTGTAATTGGATTCCTATTTGGATCTATAAAATAGATTGTACCATACCACTGGGGGCTTCCCCCACTGCACCCCCAAAAAATAGACCATACCATTGGCGAGCCAGGGCCCGCACAATGCCCGTTAATTGGGTCGGTAAAGATCCATTTAATTTTGGGACCAAATCTACAATTGGATCAACATATTTTTTCTAATCACATAACAATATTGTCATCCCAACTATACAATAGGGGATCCAACTAGAAACACTATTTGATATCTATTATTTACAAATTATTGAACAAAAAATTATTAAATATTATTTTTAGAATATATTTCATCAAAAAGATATTTATCCACTAAAGTAATAAAGAAAATCACATTTGAGTTGTTAACAAAATATATTATACCTTAAATGGATAAAAAATATAAGTGCATAATGAAGTGGCCGTTAAGAGATGGGGATGTCCGACGTGTGCATGCTGATTTTCCAATTTTCTTATGATCACATGTCACATATTTGTGTGGGGGCTCATGATTATCTATTTTCAAAACACTAAAACAACCACACAAAAATAAAAAGAGCTAGAATATGAGGTATTGAACTCTGAAAGTTGGTTATAGATGAGTTTTCTCATTTAGTCATTTTATCAAACTGAACATGGGAACTCATACATTGGTGGTGACAATCTAGTTCTATAGATTGTGGTGACTAAAAATCAACATTTCATTGAAAAATTCAATCAGCATGGTGGAGGTAGTAGCACTCATGGACTCCCAAGTATACTATGTATGAATGATCTTGTTTAGGTCCAACGTCTCTCAAAAGGATCTACTATTATGCATGGGTTTCTATTTACCCTTTTTTTTAATGGTGATGCAATCCGTAAGATATGTCTCACCCATTCTTTTAAATGATTAAAATAAGCATGAGTTGCAAGTGCAAAGAAGTGATAGTGTACCTGCAAGGATAGAGTCATCATATAGAGAAGTCATAAAATGTTTAGAGGGACTCGAGCAAATGAGATGAACCAAAGATCCATTGATATTATCTATAGTTCTTGATGCACATTTATATGTGAATTTAATATGAGTCTAACACTCCTTGTAAACAAATATGTTTAGTAAATATTTAACCTTTTTTTTTGCTCCTATCTAGTATTGGTTCTTCTTTGCGTATTATACTCATTGCTTACATAATCCTGTACGATTTCGGTGCTACAACAATGTTTGTTTTTTATTAATATGCTTGGAGTTTCTATGCAACTTATCCCAATGGCCTCTGCTTCCATTATGTCTTGTTGGTTAGGTGTAAGTTCAATTTGATATGTGGCAACATCAGATTTGAATTCAAAATTGTGTTTGGTAGGAAATAATTGGTTGTATTTTGGTGATGACAATACACACCTAATTTCTCACTCTCTTCTGGATGCTAGAGTGTGTACCACACTTAAAATGCTAGAGGTTAGTGACAAAATTGACAATTGTTTGTCTTAATTTCAAAAAAGATCTATACAGAGCACTCCTTGTACCCCTAAGCAACACTCATTCTCATGTAGCATCTAATTCATGTTGGAAAATGAGATAATGATTTGGTAGAAATAGAGATAATGAAGAGAAGGTATTTCCTAAGCGGTTTAATAAAAAAAACAAGAGGATTGATGAGGGGACATGAGAAGTTGTGTTAATCAGAAGAGAAATTAGGTGAAAGGAGATGTTTATTTAGTTTTCATTACTAAAGGGAGAGAGATATGGGGTAGGTCATTAAAAGAGAGAGAGAGAATGAAGTAGACATTGGATGAAGATAGAATGAGAGATGAAAAATGTTACCTATTTAATTTGAGGGAGATGCAATGAGGAGAGTAACATAAATCCACATATTATATAACTGATAATGCACATATTTCTACAACATAACACAAATACTAGAAAATTCACATTTCACACCCAAATACAAATATTGGTTGTTACGACATGTAAATTTTTGTTATGAAGAATGGACCTTAATTTGTGCTATTTTGGTGCTATGAAGTGAACATATTATATGAAAAGGATGTTTTAAAACATATGCCAAATCGTTACACAAAAAATATTTATGTAGAGCATATTACTAAAGATAACACAACATGTGTTACAAACAATACACAAACATTAGTCCACCATATCCATGTATATATGGTTATAGTCATGATACACATAAATAGATATGTGTTATACATGAATACACTATGTAAAATACATTAATATGAAACTTGCATTGTTTTAATTGGTTATTGCACACATGCTATCTTAGCACAACACATAATGAGAACCACGAACACACATCATACAGAAAAGAACAAATTTATCTAACCAACACTTTACCTCTATATTAAACTTCTCTTTGTACATATAATTTTCTCTCTCTTCATATCTCTAGTTTGGCCTTCTTTTATCACCCTCCCTCTCCCACTCGCTTTCTCACATTCTTTGCACAACATGATCTCCCTATATATCTCCATACCCACTCCCCATCTTTCTTTTCATTCTCTCTCCCTCATCAATATCTCTCATGTAGTCACATGGTACACATCAATCTTGTCCTTTATCCTGAGGAGGGGTGTGGATGTAGGTATGCTATGGGTTGAAGACTTTTTCAATGGATTATTTACTACCCAAATGAGATAATATCCTTTGATTGTCCTTTACAGAGCTATTTCAAAACCAATAGTAATGCATTCCAACTTCCATTTAAATATAGATGAACACTGCCACAACACCAAGGGATTATGATGCTCTGCCTCACCTATTAGTAAACATGACAGCTCACAACTTATTCTTCCATGTCATGCTTTTTTCGTGTTGTTAATAAAACTCTTTGAGATTCTCATGCTTCTTGGCACTTCTTGGATACATATTGTACATCTAAAATGTGCTTTCTCTAGTATCATTCTCTGAAGATCACCTCGTTCTGGTACACACACTTGTTCCGAAAGAAAATGGTATGAAGGGTTCATGATAAAGGATTATATACATTGACAATAATAACTGAAGGGGTTGATGCAAACCAAAAAGATGTGGAATAACCTACACATATGGACTAGGCATGCAAAAATAATATAGCAAACACATAATGACAAGAAGACCAAGATTTACATGAAAACCCCCCACAATGTGTGAGGGAAAAACTACGGGGTCAAAGACTGATGGAGAAATCCACTAATCAATAGATTACAATGTTCGTCTAAAGTTTAGACCCAAAACTTTAGAAATACAGAGCAAAGGAAGAGATAAAGATTTACCAACTCGGTACGTCACCGCACCAAAGGGCTTTTAAAAAAAATACCCCTTTACAGATAATATCGGAGATGTAGAGATAGTGTCGGTGGGGAAGTAGTATAGCCCGAAGAAGAGAACTAGAGCGGCAAAACCCTCCTTCCTATCTTCTTCCCCTTCCTTTCTTTCTTCCTTTGGCCTTCTTCTTTCCGTCGTAAATAGCAATTAACAAACAGTAGCGGCGGCTGCTTTTTGTTTTGATTTGCGGCTCTCTTCTTCACAACTACGTGGATGTGAGGTTATATAACCTTAGCAGCGGAAACTACAATCATGCCTTAATGGGATGGAAAAAGAAAAGGGTCGTAGGCCCAACAATCACCCCCTCCAACCCAAAGGAGAGATTGCATCATGACTCCTCAGTTGGAGTCCAATCCAGCGAGTTCCTTACAAGTAGCAAGTTTCTTTATAGGAACTGCCTTCATCGGCATGTCAGAAAGATTGTCATTGGTGTTGACCTTTTTCAGCTTTAACTAGTCATCACTGATAGCTTCCGCAACCAATGGTATCTCAGATCAATATGCTTTATCCTGGAATGAAAAGAATAATTCTTACTCAAGTCCATGACACTCTGACTGTCATAGTAGATAACATACTCATCATGTATTAAACTCAGTTCCTGTAAGAAACATTTGATCCAAACAAATTCTTTCCCTACTTCACATGCTGTGACATATTCTATCTCAGTAGTAGATAAAGCAACACACTTTTACAATTTAGACTGCTAACTAATAGCTCCTCCTATAAAATTGAATAGAAACCCTGAGGTAGACATCATGTGATCAAGATCACTGCTAAATCTACATCTGTGAAACCTGTAAAAACTGGTGCTACCCCTCCAAAGCATAAGCAAGCACTAGATGTGCCTCTCAAATATCTGAGTATCCATTTAACAATGTTCCAATGCTCCTTACCAGGGTTAGATAAAAATATGCTAGCCACACCAACTGCATGTACAATATCAGGCCTAGTGCACACTATAGCATACATAAGACTTCCTACTGCAGAAGAGTTGGGTATGTGAGCCATCTCTTGATTTTCCTACTCCGTAGTAGGAGATTGTTTTCTACTAGATCTGAAGTGACTGACTAAGGGAGTCTCAAATGGCTTCGCCCCCTTCATGTTGAACCTGTCAAGTACACGCTCAACATATTTCCCTTATGACAACAAAAGTTTATTTTCTTTCCTATCACGCCTGATGTCTATGCCAAGAATCTATCTGGCTGGTCCCAAGTCTTTCATTTCAAAAGACTTAGGGGGCATTTGGATGCGATAGTTAATGGAGGGATTGTATTTGAATACTTTATTTTAAATACTGACAATTATAAAGACGATGTTTGGGTAATTAGTTGGGTATTTACCAACCACTGGTATTTTCATGATGGTATTCTTATGTGTACAAATGCGTCTTTCCAAATCACGCATGTATCGGCATAATTTCAGAAGTCCGTGTCATTACCGGTTTCCTCCCAAAATGGCTGACTCCACGCCGCCCACCTCTCTCCTCACACGATAACACAAGGCGCGAGGGCACTCCAACTTTGTCGGCCCCACCAGGTTTTTCTATGACCTCCGTCTTGCATGGAAGCCCAAACCCAACACCTTCCGTCATTCTCGGCTGCCTCTGCTCTCCTTCTCTTGTACCCCCAACTTCTCCTCCGCCGCTAGGTTTATGACCATAAAATGACTCCTCTCCCACCTTGCAGCCCAACCGCTCTTGCGCCCCCTCCCCTTTTGTTTACCCCACCACCTCTTTCCATGGAACCATGTCTCTGTTCTTTGTCTCTTCTCAGAGATGGAAAGAGCATGCGGTAATAGTGCACAAAGGCACATCAGTTCCCCCATCGAAGTTGGTGTTCGTATGCTACAAAAATACCCGCAGTTAGTTTCTCTACTATCCAAACAAAACATTTTCGAACAACATGATTCTTATTTGTTGCATTTCGACTCCCAAAACTCTGAAATACATATGTACTTTAAATTGCGGTACCCAAACGGGACCTTAAACAATTCCTTCTTCATCTTAGCAATCATCTGGGCATCCTTGCCGACAACCAACATATCATCAACATAAAGTAAGAGAATAATAAAACTGTCACCTAAAAATCTCCTGAAGTAAACACAATGATCTACCTCTGTCCTCTGGTAACCTTGCTTCAGCACAAAAGCATCAAACTTTTTGTACCACTGCCTTCGTGCTTGTTTTAGCCTATAGAGGCTTTTCTTCAATCTGCAAACCATGTATTCTTTGCCATTTAGTGCAAATCTTTCAGGTTGTCACATATAAATCCCTTCTTCTAGCTCACTATGGAGGAAGGTTGTTTTCACATCAAGCTGCTCAATATCAAGGTCCAAGCTAGTTGTCAAGCCCAAAATAGTGTGAATAGAAGTCATCTTTACCACTGGAGAGAATATCTCATCAAAGTTAATGCCCTTCTTTTGCCCAAAGCCTTTCACCACAAGTCTAGCTTTGTATCTCACAGTGTTATCACTCCCAATATTCTTTAGCTTGAAGACCCACTTGTTCTTTAAGGCTTTTCTGCCTTTAGGAAGATTGCATAACTCATAGGTATAACTTTTCTTCAATGAGTTCATCTCATCTTACATTGCATGCAGCCACTTATCTTTTTCTTGATGAGACTTTACTTCCTCATAGATTTTTGGCTCCCCCTCTTCTGTGATCAATGACCATTCTGAATTAAACTATTTAGTAGATGCCCTTTTCTCTCTAGTAGACTTCCTCAGATATTGACCTACATGATCTATTGGTTGAGGTTGCTCCCCCTACTCAAGAACCTCGTCATCATGGATGCTATCTGTACCAAGATTGTAACACCCCTGACCTGGGTTATGAGCTAACCCTAGAATTTTTGCCTAAAAATGTAATTATATACTTGTGAAAAACTCCCTGGCATGTAATTAAGTTCCTCAGGAACATATAATTTTCAATTTTGCTCCTTTTTTGTATAAAGTTGTAGCATTGTGTTGTATGCAGGGACCTATGTGCAAATTACCCAGTTTAAGGGTTGAACTTGCAAAAGTCACAAGATAAGATGTATCTCTGATGTTGAAACATCATGAGGATGTTTATGATGAAGTTTGAGGGATTTCCCAAGCTTGAGCACCAAGGTGCAGCTGTGGAAGCAACCCCCATGCTTAGAAACCCTAATTTGGGGTAAAATGCAATTTACCCAAATTGAGGGGTTCAACTTGTAATTCTTAGTATCTAAAACATCTTTTAAGACTCTTGTCATCATTTAGAGTGGAAATGATGAAAGGGGCACATCAAAGATTGGTCAGATAAGAAAAGATGAACTTTGTGGTAAAGACACCTAATTTGGGTATAGAAATCTTTCATGGATGTACCCTAGTTGTAGGTTGGATTTCTTTACCCTTAGATCTTGAGATTCCATGAGATTTACATAAGGATAGATAAGTTTGTACGTGCCTTTGAGCAAGGAGGGACCTAGATGTGATTTCCAATCTTGTAAGGTCCTTAGGGTGTAAAAGGGGCTAAAGTATATAAGCCACCTCTTTACAAGATAAGTGAACGATCTTTCCTTTACTTCATTCTCATCTCTTCTTGCTCAAACGGCCAAAGGTAGCTCTGGAGCTCAGGGGGACGACCAACCTGTTCTAGGTAAGAGAACCCCACCTTCTAGCTCGAATTCATGGAGGAATTCACTTTCTAATGTTGGTTTTATGGTTAGCTTACTTAGTCTTCTTGTTTTAGCCGACCAAAGCAACGTTTCCTTGGAGAATTCACCTCTGACCAAGTTGTGGAAGCTCAAGGACGCCATTAAAGCTTGGAGCTTGAAGGCTTGGAGCTCTAAGATCAACCTTTAGGCGGGTTTTATAACTCTAAACTCATGCTTTATATGCATGCTTAATTCTTGCAATTTACTTGGTAAAATCTCCTTCTACCTCCCTTCTTCCTTGCACGTTTGCAAGCAAATTAGTGGAGGAACTGACCTTGCTAGAGGTTGAAGATGAGGGGCGTGATTCCCTATGTTACTTTTTCAAACGACCTTGGACCCTTTTGGTCCAAACGGTTGCAAACCGTTTGGGTTCAAACGGTTTCAAACCGTTTACTCTCAAACGGTCTTGCAAGACCGTTTGGATTGAAACAGTCTCAAGACCGTTTGAAAGAGTTGACCAAGGGACGACCGTTTGAGGGTCTGTTCCTAACATATTGAATTTCATCTCTGCAAAGAATCAAAGTCTAATTCTTAACCAATTGAGAGTTGAAGGCACTTCAACATGAAACCCTAATCGGGTGAAAAAGTGTTGATTTAACATATAGATCTTGTTGAGTTTTGGGTTGAAGGACCCAAACGGTCTCAAGACCGTTTGGGGATTCCTCCAAACGGTCCTAAGACCGTTTGGGCACAACCCAAGACCGTTTGAAGGTCTAGGGTTGAGTTAATCTAATGGTTTGAGGGTCCAATTGTAGGAAATTGATGAATTGATGAAAATTGCTGATTTTGACCTAATTGGACTTCAACCTTAGTCAAAACGACTTGGAATTTTGGTCAAACTTTGGGCAAACGGTCTCAAGACCGTTTGGATGATGTCCAAATGACCTCAAGACCGTTTGGGCCAAGTTTGAGCCCAATTGGAGGTCAATTGATAGGTTCAACCTTGAATTGATTCACATTGTTGAACATTGATGACCAATCGATTTGAAACCCTAATTGAGGAGGATTGAACCCTAATTGGCTTGCAATTGAGGGTCAATTTGATGTCTAAGTGGCTAATGCTAACCCTAATTGACTCAATTTATAAGTGGTTAGCATAGCTTTGACCAAATGAGGGCTTCAACACACCTATCCATGAACTTTGGTGACCTTTGAACCCCTTTGGAGGTCCAAACGGTTTGAGCCCATTTGGACCAAACGGTCTCAAGACCGTTTGGGGCCAAACGGTCTCAAGACCGTTTGGGCTCAAACGACCTCAGGATCGTTTGGTCCAATCGATCTCAAGCAAGTTTGATCAAACGGTTTCAAACCGTTTGAAGCACCAAACGGTTTGGGAGTCAACCCTTCCAAACGGTCTTCACCTCCAAACGGTCTCAAGACCGTTTGGGGCCAAACGGTCTCAAGACCGTTTGGGTGGTTGAAACCGTTTGAAGGATGAACCCGTTTGGAGATTGGTGATGGTTTGTACTTAACCATTTGATGATGTGATTAGTTCAATAGTGATCCAATCTAAACCCTAATGGTAACCTAGGTCATTAAGGGACTATGTGATTAGTGAGTTAACCCATGATGGTGATCATGTGGCAAATTACCAAAATACCCTTGAGGGGTCTAAAGGGGTAAAACCTTGTTCTAATCAAACTCTAATCACATGATGTTGATGTTTTGGCTCATGTTAGTCAATGGAGACTTATCTCAACCTGATCTAGAGTGGTGTTGTCACCATCTACTAGTGAGAGGAGAGAGAAAGTATTTCTAGAGAGAGAAAGTATCCTAGAGAGAGAAAGTACCCTTTTTAGGAGGAAACTCTAGTGAGATACTTCAAATACACATGAATGTGCATGATTAGGGAATGACCCACCTATGTGAGGTCATGGAAACCCTAATTATGATATCTAATGGATCTTAATCTTAATTAAGAGCCTTAATGATGATGTTTCTCTTACATGATGATGTAATGAGTACAATTCACCATGGAGTGAATAGTAAACCTGAATTTTAGGGTGATGACATGAAAGATGAATAGTAAACCCTAATTTTTAGGGTATTGACATGAAAGATGAATAGTAAACCCTAATTGTTGAATTGTTTACTATTATCTGTTGAATGAACCATGCAGGTTGTTATGAAATGATGGTCATATCCAAGTATGGAATACCATGTTATATTCATGAACCATGCATGTTGTTATGAGATGATGGTCATATCCAGGTATGGAATGCCATGTTATATTCATTGAAAGCATGCCTTAAGCTTTATGAATAGTAATCCATATTGATGCACTGTGAGTGACATCTTTTGTGATTTATGGGCTGTGAAAGCCATAAACACCATCAAGGTCATGCTTGACAGATGACTTGTGATGAGATGACTGAGAACTAATGATTGAAAAGAGTTAGGCCTGCTACATTTATGTATTCTCATTATAGCTGTTGTGCTAATGTTATTGTTTAAAAGACAATGTTTAAAGAATACTGAATGTACCTAACTAATCAAGTGAAATGTAGAGCCCTGATCATAGATCCATCATTGTCAGAGTCTAAATGATGGTGAAACATGTTTTCCTAAGGGAACTCCTAGATCACATACTTTTGAGTATGTGGGGTACATGGATGTGTAGAACCTTACATCCTAGTGTAGGTATTTGATGTAGATTCTTGTAGTCCGTCATACCTTCACTATAAAAGAAAGGGTGAGAGGATGATGTAGATTCTAGTAGTCCATCAGACCCCACCATAAAGTCCTAAAGGTGAGATGTATCTCTACACTCCCTTAAAGACATAAATACCGTATCGGTGAAAGATAAACAAGAAATCTTCCGATAGCGAAGAGAGTACAGAATACCACTGTAACTCTAAAAATAGCGAAGGACCAGAGTACCCTGGTGAGCTATTACAAAAGACATCCCGCCAGATGTCAAACAATCAATCCTCTAACTGACTGAGGAAGATGAGGTCTTAAGAATCCGGCTCTTTTAATGACCTATGTATGATACTGATGCGACTTACTAGTGATCAGTTGGAGTATGAGTGGTATACCTCATCTCCACAGGGCATAACAATAATGTTTGAAAAACATAATCAACAGTGTAGTATATCTATTAAGAGTTATCTACGAGTTATTTGATTGATGTTACCTGGAATAGTATAGATGTTCTCATATTTTGATATTGATTGAACTCTTTCTTATTATCAGAACTGTTAGCGAATATCTTGAAGGCTTTTATTGCTTTGGTTATTCCCTACTTTTCTTATAAAGCTTCTAGTGGAGAGTTATAACTCTCGCTGGGGCAATTATGTATAATTGTCTCACCCCGTAGACTTCTACTTTTTAGGTGGTCGTCGAAGACGGAGGAACAAGAACTCAGGTGACCAATCCCAGCAACAGCAGCATCAGGAGCAGTAAATATCTCAGGTGGAGATCTAGCCTGCTTTATGGTGTAGTTTAGAGTCAAGTCATATGTGTCCTCTGTACTCTCAGGTCCTGGAGTGTTTTGGAGTATGAACTCTTGAGAATTTTTGTATCATGTTGTATATAATTACTCAAGAAGTAATTGTCAGTGATGTAAACAGTTTTATCCTTTTTCTATAGAAAAGGTTTGAGGTTTCAAGCTCTTGTCTCAAAAAGTTTTAATTTCCCGTGATTTTTGGTCTTCCGCTGTTTACCGAATGCTTCCGCACATGTTTAAATCGAGATTAATTCGTGGTTTGGAGATCGGAGCCCACAATTAAGTGGTATCAGAGCTCTAGGTTCGCCGAGTCTACAGAGGCATAGGACTTAGGAAGTCGAGTCTATCTTTAGCATTCCTTCCTTATCTAATAGAATCTTCTACTCCTCAGGAGAAGAAGATACATAAGAATGTCAGAACCACATGATGAGATTATGATAGAAAGTAGTGCCAGTGCACCTCAAGGTGGTGCAGGAGTACCAGAAAGGGAGCAGCCTGTACCAGAACAACCTAGAGAGCCACCCCAGTTTGACCCAGCTGACATGGGTAACCCAGCAGTCCAGACTATGTTTGGGCAGTTCATGACTGCCATGACACATATAACCGACAGGTTGCCTATGCCTGCACATAGGGCACCTGTCCAACCAGAGGGGCAAGGTATCGGAAAGACGTTCGAGCGACTACGTCGTGTCGGAGCTACCGAGTACCATGGGACTGCTGATCCCGCAGATGCTGATCTGTGGTTGACAGAGCTGGAGAAGGCTTTCAGGATCCTCAACATCCCTGAAGTTGAGAAGGTTAGACATGCTGTCTATCTTCTCAAAGGAAGTGCTGGTCACTGGTGGACCATGGAAGAGCAGAAGAGACCTGGAATAGAGATCTCGTGGGAAGACTTTCGGCGGGAATTTGTCCAACGATATTTCCCAAAGACCTTCCTAGACGAGAAGATCTCTCAGTTTGAGAGACTGAGACAGGGCATGATGAACATTAGCGAGTATGAAGCTAAGTTCATGGAGTTGTTGTGGTTTTGTCCGCACATGGCTGCCACAGAAGAAGAGAGAATCAGGAGATTCGAGAGGGGTTTGAATGCTGACATGTCTACCCCAGTGTCTACCTTAGAGAACCGAGAGAGATTCTCTACCTTCGTTGAATCAGTCCGAAGGATAGAGAGATCTATGGTTGAGAAGAGGCAAACCCAGAAAAGATATCCACAATTCCAGGGTTCTTCATCTATGGACTTTAAGAAGTCTAGATCCTCTACACCTAACCCTCCACCATCTAGACCTAGTTCTCAGACTGAGTCGTCTCCAAGTAGAGGTAAAGGACAAGGACAACTACCTCAGGAGACTCACAGCTCTGCATCAATGTCCGTTACTGGACCACCAAGACCACAAGAAAGAAGTTGTTATAACTGTGGTAAGGTAGGACATTTGATGAAGGACTGTTGGTCTAAGCCTGTCAGTGTGACACAGCCTCCGAGACAAGGACATCAGGGATCACAGGGAGGACAATCTCAAGGAATAGGTCGAGGACGCGGGCAAGCGTCTCAAGCTGGATCATCAGTACCACCTCAACAACAAGCTACGGCAAGGTTCTATGCTATGAACCCACCATAGGAAATGGAAGATCCACAAGTGGTGACAGGTCAGATGAAACTTTTATATTCTGATATGTCTAAATCTTGTGTGGTATCTGTTCTGTTTGACCCGGGTGCTACGCACTCTTTCATCACTCGAAGAGTGATTCGTAAACTGCAATATGACATCTAGTCATAAGGCATGTAGTTGTCGTTGGAGACTCCGTTGAGTGAGTCTTATATCTTGACATACTTACTTCTATGAGAAGGTAAGTTACTAAAGAATTGATCTGGAAATAGAATTCAGTAAAGTTAATATTTTATGTTTGTAAGAAAGAGAAAAGAGAAGGAACATGGAAAAATGTAAGTACATATTTTCTTACCTCAGTAATCATATACCCTGGCCAGGTATACAATTACTGATGATAAAGTAAATATGGAAGCTCTTGAAATATTATCTTTTGATTACTCTAATTAAGTAGTCTATCTGAAACAACTCAAAGAGATATAGAGTTTTGATAACACAAGTAACTAATACCAGAGTAAGAATGTTAAGAACAACCCTTGTAAGGGGTTTATGTTCTTAAGTAAAGATAGAATTTTAAGAACATCCCTTGTTAGGGGTTTATGTTCTTAAAATAAACATATCTTCTCTAGAATGTAATAATGTGTATGTTGAAACAATATCTGCTCTCCCATTTTCTTCCTGAGATTTCGGGGACGAAATCCTTGTTAGGGGTTTATGATTTGTAACACCCCTGACCTGGGTTATGAGCTAACCCTAGAAGTTTTGCCTAAAAATGTAATTATATACTTGTGAAAAACTCCATGGCATGTAATTAAGTTCCTCAGGAACATATAATTTTCAATTTTGCTCCTTTTTTGTATAAAGTTGTAGCATTGTGTTGTATGCAGGGACCTATGTGCAAATTACCCAGTTTAAGGGTTGAACTTGCAAAAGTCACAAGATAAGATGTATCTCTGATGTTGAAACATCATGAGGATGTTTATGATGAAGTTTGAGGGATTTCCCAAGCTTGAGCACCAAGGTGCAGCTGTGGAAGCAACCCCCATGCTTAGAAACCCTAATTTGGGGTAAAATGCAATTTACCCAAATTGAGGGGTTCAACTTGTAATTCTTAGTATCTAAAACATCTTTTAAGACTCTTGTCATCATTTAGAGTGGAAATGATGAAAGGGGCACATCAAAGATTGGTGAGATAAGAAAAGATGAACTTTGAGGTAAAGACACCTAATTTGGGTATAGAAATCTTTCATGGATGTACCCTAGTTGTAGGTTGGATTTCTTTACCCTTAGATCTTGAGATTCCATGATATTTGCATAAGGATAGATAAGTTTGGACGTGCCTTTGAGCAAGGAGGGACCTAGATGTGATTTCCAATCTTGTAAGGTCCTTAGGGTGTAAAAGGGGCTAAAGTATATAAGCCACCTCTTTACAAGATAAGTGAACGATCTTTCCTTTACTTCATTCTCATCTCTTCTTGCTCAAACGGCCAAAGGTAGCTCTGGAGCTCAGGGGGACGACCAACCTGTTCTAGGTAAGAGAACCCCACCTTCTAGCTCGAATTCATGGAGGAATTCACTTTCTAAGGTTGGTTTTATGGTTAGCTTACTTAGTATTCTTGTTCTAGCCGACCAAAGCAACTTTCCTTGGAGAATTCACCTCTGAACAAGTTGTGGAAGCTCAAGGACGCCATTAAAGCTTGGATCTTGAAGGCTTGGAGCTCTAAGATCAACCTTTAGGCGGGTTTTATAACTCTAAACTCATGCTTTATATGCATGCTTAATTCTTGCAATTTACTTGGTAAAATCTCCTTCTACCTCCCTTCTTCCTTGCACGTTTGCAAGCAAATTAGTGGAGGAACCGACCTTGCTAGAGGTTGAAGATGAGGGGCGTGATTCCCTATGTTACTTTTTCAAACGACCTTGGACCCTTTTGGTCCAAATGGTTGCAAACCGTTTGGGTTCAAACGGTTTCAAACCGTTTGCTCTCAAACGGTCTTGCAAGACCGTTTGGATTGAAACGGTCTCAAGACCGTTTGAAAGAGTTGACCAAGGGACGACCATTTGAGGGTCTGTTCCTAACATATTGAATTTCATCTCTGCAAAGAATCAAAGTCTAATTCTTAACCAATTGAGAGTTGAAGGCACTTCAACATGAAACCCTAATCGGGTGAAAAAGTGCTGATTTAACATATAGATATTGTTGAGTTTTGGGTTGAAGGACCCAAACGGTCTCAAGACCGTTTGGGGATTCCTCCAAACGGTCCTAAGACCGTTTGGGCACAACCCAAGACCGTTTGAAGGTCTAGGGTTGAGTTAATCTAATGGTTTGAGGGTCCAATTGTAGGAAATTGATGAATTGATGAAAATTGCTGATTTTGACCTAATTGGACTTCAACCTTAGTCAAAACGACTTGGAATTTTGGTCAAACTTTGGGCAAACGGTCTCAAGACCGTTTGGATGATGTCCAAACGACCTCAAGACCGTTTGGGCCAAGTTTGAGCCCAATTGGAGGTCAATTGATAGGTTCAACCTTGAATTGATTCACATTGTTGAACATTGATGACCAATCGATTTGAAACCCTAATTGAGGAGGATTGAACCCTAATTGGATTGCAATTGAGGGTCAATTTGATGTCTAAGTGGCTAAGGCTAACCCTAATTGACTCAATTTATAAGTGGTTAGCATAGCTTTGACCAAATGAGGGCTTCAACACACCTATCCATGAACTTTGGTGACCTTTGAACCCCTTTGGAGGTCCAAACGGTTTGAGCCCATTTGGACCAAACGGTCTCAAGACCGTTTGGATCCAAATGGTCTCAAGACCGTTTGAGACCAAACGGTATCAAGACCGTTTGGGGCCAAATGGTCTCAAGACCGTTTGGGCTCAAACGACCTCAGGATCGTTTGGTCCAATCGATCTCAAGCAAGTTTGATCAAACGGTTTCAAACCGTTTGAAGCTCCAAACGGTTTGGGAGTCAACCCTTCCAAACGGTCTTCACCTCCAAACGGTCTCAAGACCGTTTGGATCCAAACGGTCTAAAGACCGTTTGGGGCCAAACGGTCTCAAGACCGTTTGGGGCCAAACGGTCTCAAGACCGTTTGGGTGGTTGAAACCGTTTGAAGGATGAACCCGTTTGGAGATTGGTGATGGTTTGTACTTAACCATTTGATGATGTGATTAGTTCAATAGTGATCCAATCTAAACCCTAATGGTAACCTAGGTCATTAAGGGACTATGTGATTAGTGAGTTAACCCATGATGGTGATCATGTGGCAAATTACCAAAATACCCTTGAGGGGTCTAAAGGGGTAAAACCTTGTTCTAATCAAACTCTAATCACATGATGTTGATGTTTTGGCTCATGTTAGTCAATGGAGACTTATATCAACCTGATCTAGAGTGGTGTTGTCACCATATACTAGTGAGAGGAGAGAGAAAGTATTTCTAGAGAGAGAAAGTATCCTAGAGAGAGAAAGTACCCTTTTTAGGAGGAAACTCTAGTGAGATACTTCAAATACACATGAATGTGCATGATTAGGGAATGACCCACCTATGTGAGGTCATGGAAACCCTAATTATGATATCTAATGGATCTTAATCTTAATTAAGAGCCTTAATGATGATGTTTCTCTTACATGATGATGTAATGAGTACAATTCACCATGGAGTGAATAGTAAACCCGAATTTTAGGGTGATGACATGAAAGATGAATAGTAAACCCTAATTTTTAGGGTATTGACATGAAAGATGAATAGTAAACCCTAATTGTTGAATTGTTTACTATTATCTGTTGAATGAACCATGCAGGTTGTTATGAAATGATGGTCATATCCAGGTATGGAATACCATGTTATATTCATGAACCATGCAGGTTGTTATGAGATGATGGTCATATCCAGGTATGGAATGCCATGTTATATTCATTGAAAGCATGTCTTAAGCTTTATGAATAGTAATCCATATTGATGCACTGTGAGTGACATCTTTTGTGATTTATGGGCTGTGAAAGCCATAAACACCATCAAGGTCATGCTTGACAGATGACTTGTGATGAGATGACTGAGAACTAATGATTGAAAAGAGTTAGGCATGCTACATTTATGTATTCTCATTATAGCTGTTGTGCTAATGTTATTGTTTAAAAGACAATGTTTAAAGAATACTGAATGTACCTAACTAATCAAGTGAAATGTAGAGCCCTGATCATAGATCCATCATTGTCAGAGTCTAAATGATGGTGAAACAGGTTTTCCTAAGGGAACTCCTGGATCACATACTTTTGAGTATGTGGGGTACATGGATGTGTAGAACCTTACATCCTAGTGTAGGTATTTGATGTAGATTCTTGTAGTCCGTCATACCTTCACTATAAAAGAAAGGGTGAGAGGATGATGTAGATTCTAGTAGTCCATCAGACCCCACCATAAAGTCCTAAAGGTGAGATGTATCTCTACACTCCCTTAATGACATAAATACCGTATCGGTGAAAGATAAACAAGAAATCTTCCGATAGCGAAGAGAGTACAGAATACCACTGTAACTCTAAAAATAGCGAAGGACCAGAGTACCCTGGTGAGCTATTACAAAAGACATCCCGCCAGATGTCAAACAATCAATCATCTAACTGACTGAGGAAGATGAGGTCTTAAGAATCCGGCTCTTTTAATGACCTATGTATGATACTGATGCGACTTACTAGTGATCAGTTGGAGTATGAGTGGTATACCTCATCTCCACAGGGCATAACAATAATGTTTGAAAAACATAATCAACAGCGTAGTATATCTGTTAAGAGTTATCTACGAGTTATTTGATTGATGTTACCTGGAATAGTATAGATGTTCTCATATTTTGATATTGATTGAACTCTTGCTTATTATCAGAACTGTTAGCGAATATCTTGAAGGCTTTTATTGCTTTGGTTATTCCCTACTTTGCTTATAAAGCTTCTAGTGGAGAGTTATAACTCTCGCTGGGGCAATTATGTATAATTGTCTCACCCCGTAGACTTCTACTTTTTAGGTGGTCGTCGAAGACGGAGGAATAAGAACTCAGGTGACCAATCCCAGCAACAGCAGCATCAGGAGCAGTAAATATCTCAGGTGGAGATCTAGCCTGCTTCATGGTGTAGTTTAGAGTCAAGTCCTATGTGTCCTCTGTACTCTCAGGTCCTGGAGTGTTTTGGAGTATGAACTCTTGAGAATTTTTGTATCATGTTGTATATAATTACTCAAGAAGTAATTGTCAGTGATGTAAACAGTTTTATCCTTTTTCTATAGAAAAGGTTTGAGGTTTCAAGCTCTTGTCTCAAAAAGTTTTAATTTCCCGTGATTTTTGGTCTTCTGCTGTTTACCGAATGCTTCCGCACATGTTTAAATCGAGATTAATTCGTGGTTTGGAGATCAGAGCCCACAAAGATCATCCTCTACCATATCATCATGTGGGATCTCATCATCCTCAACATGGTATGCATCAACATTCTACTGGATTGAAGAGGGAACTAACACATAAATCACAGTATCATCTTTTACCTGCTCAAACTCTATATTCACTATATTAGAAAATATCTGGTCCTCAAAGAAAATCACAACTCTGGATCTGATTATCTTCTTTTATGGGTCCCAAAGCTTGTAGTCAAACTGCTCATCACCATAGCCAACAAAAATACAAGGAACATATTTGTCATCAAGCTTCTGCCTCTGCTCCTTAGGAACATGTGCAAATGCCTTGCACCCAAACACTCTAAAGTGAGAATAAGAAGTTGGCTTCCTATCCACACACTCTCTGGAGTGTCAAAATCCAAAGGAACCGATGGCGACCTATTAATGAAGTAGCAAGCAGTTTTTACAGCCTCTACCCAGAACTCCTTAGCTAGCTTTGAATTCTTTATCATGCATTTGACGCGCTTTATAATGATTATATTCATTCTTTTAGCCAAACCATTGTGTTGTGGGGTACCTGGAACAATCTTCTCATGTCGTATGCCAAATCCTTCACAGTAAGACATGAAATCCTAGGAAGTATACTCACCTCCATTGTCAGAACAAAGACACTTTAACTTTTTACCTGTCTCCCTTTCAACCATGACATGAAACTTCTTAAAAGTATCAAAGACCTGATAGACTCACACTTTCCTAGATGCGTTATCAATAAAAGTAATAAAGAATCTACTTCCACCCAAGGATTTAACTTCCATAGGACCACACCCAAGCAAACAACTTTCACAGGGTCAAGAATCACATTATTTCCACAAGGGATCAAATCTTTTTTTAGAAGCACATGTAAGCCTTTCCTACTCATGTGCCCAAGTCTCTTGTGCCATAAATATAGAGAACTATAGTTGTCCACAACATTGACATTGTCAATGCAAACCTTTATCTTCATCCTGTACAAAGTGTACCAAACTTTACCTCTAGCCACAACCAACTGTTCCTTGGTGATAAAAGTTTTCAAGTCACCAAAATGAGATTGAAAGCCCTATATGTCAATACCATAGCCGGAAATGATGTTATAATCAACTTCAGAAATGTGTCTAACATTCTTCAGTAAGATGGTATAGCCCAACTTGGTCTCAATGCGCACATCACCAATCTCATGAATCTTCACATAGGTTTTAGTAGCCATCTTCGTCATTCTAAAGTTCCTAGTCTTGTAGGAGTAAAAGAAGTGTCCATGAGGAGTAATGTGGTACGAAACACCGATGTCCAACACCCACTCAGTGTTGTCACTAATATGTAGAAAATGTCCCATGGCAACTCTACATGTGAGTAACTCTTTGGCATCTGTAATGACCTGCTTTCCATCTTTAATTTTCTTTTTGTGTTGCCTGTAGGATTTCTGTATATGACTTGGCTGGTTGCAGTAATGAAAACCTATCTTACTTTTGGATTTTGACATGTGCTTGACTTTCCTTTCTCACCACCCTAGTCATGACTCTGAATCCTCCCCCTGTCCTCAACAACAAGAGCATGCGAAATTGACGTCTCTACTGAGTTATGCCGTTTCATCTCTTCATTCAATAGTGTATTCGACACCAAATCTAAAGTCAACTTTCCATATGGACCTGAGTTGCTAACAGAAATCACAAATGTCTCCCAGCTATCAGGTAAAGAACCAAGAAGTAAAAGCGCATGCAACTCGTCATCATGTGACAAACCCATCATGGCTAGCTGATTCACCATGCTCTTAAAATCATTCAGGTGCACTGCTATATTGTCATCTTCTTTGAACTTCAGATTGATGAGTTTTTTAATCAGAAACACTTTGTTCCTTGCATTCTTCCTCTCGCACAATGACTCGAGCTTCTTCTACAAAGAGTAGACACTGGTCTCATTGGCGATGTGATGGAAGAGAGATTCATCAACCCATCGTCGGATGAGGCTCATGCATTTTCAATTAATCTTTGTCCAGTCCTCCTGTTTCGTGTTCGCTGGTTTGCTCATGTGTTCATAAAGATCATTGCAGTAAAACAAATCCTCCATTTTTATATTCCACGTCGGCCAGTTTGACGATGTCAACTTCATCATATTATTTGCGCTGTCCATCTAGTCTACGTAGCCAACCCACACTCTGATATCACTTGAAGGGGTTGATGCATGCCAAAAAGATGAGGAATAACCTGCACGTATAGACTATGCACATAAAAATAATATAGCAAACACACAACAACAAGAACACTAAGATTTACGTGAACCCCCCCACCCCACCCCACCCACAATGTGTGAGGAAAAAATTACGGGGTCAAAGCCCGATGGAGAAATCCATTAATTAGTAGATTACAATGTTCGTCTAAAGTTTAGACCCAAAACTTGAAGAATATAGAACAAAAAGAAGAGATATAGATTTACCAATTTGGTACGTCACCACACCAAAGGACTTTTCGGAAAAACATCATTTTACAGAAAATATGCAGACAGGTAGAGATAGTGTCAGTGGAGAAGTCAGTAGTATAGCCCGAAGAAGAGAACCGGAGGGGCAAAACCTTCCTTACTTTTTTCGTCCCTTTCCTTTCTTTCTTCCTTTGGTCTTTTTCTTTCGGTCGTCAACAACAATTAACAAACAGCAGCGGCGGCTGCTTTCTCTGTTGATTTGCAGCTCTCTTCTTCACGGCTGCGTGGCTGTGAGGTTATATAACCTCAGCAGCGGCAACAACAATCATGCCCTAATGGGCTGGAAAAAGAAAAGGGCCGTAGGCCCAACAATAACAACGTGACGGGATCAGACAAATTCATGGAGCATACTGCAAACTCAACTAATGCACATACGTGTAGTTATTATTTAAGATGCATAAACTGCATGACACTAACCAAAGATGTGCAAATAAACGAAAAATACAATGAACCGAATGAGCTTTTCTAGTATTGATTCTGCCCTTTTAAACTTCTATTGCCAGAATCACACAACTATATCTAACAGCATCCAACTAAACCAGGCCTTTATGTTGTACAATTGGTTACCCTTCAACCTGCATCGTGGTAAAACCGCTCCCTTCACTCTTGTTATAAAGAACTGGCACCGGTTAACTTGCTTAATATAAAGCCTAGTCCAACATAGGGGCTGGGCTGGGCCATATCGCATATTGTATCATAATCCGGTCTGCAGGGCCTCCGGTATCTCGAAGTTAGTTTCGATGATCGCTCGTTGCTTCTGTTTGCCTCGTGCAACTATCTGTTCCGAATCAACCCTTGCATTCGGAACCAAGTAAACAGTTTCGATTGGTTACTTACATCATAAGCACAAAGATAAACAGCTGAATCCTTTCAAATTCAAAGTAGAATCCTTTCACATCCAAAGTCCCTGACTCCATCTAAATGCAGAATTGAAATAGGATGTATTTCAAAGTTGTAGATAGGCCCCTGAATACGAGCCGTCTGGATCATTTGTCGCAATACGAGGCAGCCTGTCTCGAATTTAGCCATCAAACGTTTTGACCTTATTTCAACGGTTATCCATCCCTTGCCTAGGCCTCCATGAACAGTCGCTAAACAAAATCAAACGTCATTTGCACGTGGTCATGTATATTTGTACCCTAACTATTTAACTTGCACTTATGTGTGGTGGCTTAAATAGACTATTTAACTTGCACTTACTGAACCTACTTTGGTAAAATTCATACTCTGAGCCGATTTCTCCTCCCCTGCTCACGGGGCAAGTTCAGATTTGTTGCTCCTGATTGGGAGAGAGGAACGTGCTAAACTTTTCTCAATCTTTGTACAAGGTGCACTTAAAACCTTGGTTTGCATTTTGCATGAAATCTCGTTGATATCTAGCATTTATATGGGATGTAGACTAATCCGTGTTCACAAGGGGCTAGTAGATCATAACGTTATGTCGCAACCCTCCAGATCACAGTTGCTCTGCCGCGTTGCTCGACTGACGGCACAACATGAAGACAGTTGTCTAGACCCGATATAGATGGCTATGCGTTAGATGAGAGAATGAAGGATTCGGCTTGGATCAGTAGTGTGTGATCCTAATCTCTCCCGACTCTGTCCCCTGCGACCACTTTCCTTTTTGCCGCCTCCATTGCTTCCCGATCGACCTCCCCAACTTGTTTTCCACTAACCGTCTGCATCCACCTCCATTACCTCCAACCCATAGCGGCATTCTTTCTATTCCATGCCACAAAACGACCAATATTATTTCATGAGATCGATCATGCTGACGGTGGCATCAACGGTCTAGCTTTGTGAGGCGGTGTGTATCAGACACTGACGCCGTTTATGGTGGCCATGCCACCAGGGACGGGAAGAAATAGTTCCAAACGAGGTTCGTGTCGCAGCAGAAGAAGTGGATCAATGAAGACATTGGCGGAGGGCGTGGTGGCTGTAGCGGTGCAAGGCGACAAAGATGCAGATGTTCTTTCAGGAAATCGGGGCCAAGTGTAGCATGCTCAAGGTTGGATCACAACAACAAGCACAGGAGAACATCAACAACAGCAGAGGAGTGTTCTACCCCAACAATGAAACAATCAATAAGAACAACGCCAAAAACAGTAGTCTTCGTCCTCGGCATGAAGGCAACACCATCGTTCATCATAGTATTCATAGCCACGATGCCCATGCATGGTAGGCCTGACAACATCACAGTCGTTCATCAAGATGGCCACATGCATGACTGTGATGGGGTTATGACCACACCTTTGTTCATCACGATGTCCACAACTCTTTCTACAGGCAATATAGGAACAATGGTTCTGACAATGACTGTAGAACCCATATTAACTTCACACAGCATGACCCATACAACTTCACACTATTCATAACCTCTGCACCATTACTGGTCAAAATTAACGACAGTCCAAACATAACACTTGTAACTAATGTGATCACTCACTACTGTAATTTAGATTGCCTAACTCAACATATACATAAACATGTTATCAGTTTCTCATTCAAATGACCCCTAAGGTTTCATACAGTCATACTACTGCTAACTATGTGGTGGACATTGCATCCACACGATTGTGGAATTCATCAATCATAGTAGTCATCAAACCACAATTTCCATGCCATGGGTTTCCGAAAGCTGGACTAGTCCAGTACAACTTCATGTTATCTTTGACGTTTTAGTAATAAAAATATTAAAAGGTTGGTCAAATCTAGTAACAGAATTATCATTAATACATACATTGTTAACTTATTAAAAATAACAATTAACATATGTAGGCATATATATACACATATGTACACACATATACTAGTAAATAGACACGTGCCCATGCACGTGTCAAGTCCAATCTAATAAATGTATCATTTATTGAATAGCATATTAGATGTAGTTAGAGTATAATGAATTTCTTTCTTATAGGGATAAAAACGTGATTTAAGATGGTGAGGAATTAATTATTAGTTTTACTCCTAGTTGCTTCGGAAATTTCAATTGTACAAATGAGCATGCTTATTGGTCGGTTGCATTTTAGAATCTAAGACAAAGGTATATGCCAATAGAATGCCGGTCA